>JASDQU010010151.1:147899-161478 GCA_032191745.1 Picea mariana | reverse complement strand
TACTGTGCTTCCAACTTAATTGTTGTGACGAAAAGCCAGTCTAGTACTGTGCTTCTAGCTTAATTGTTGTGACGAAAAGCAAGTCGAATATTGTGCTTCCAACTTAATTGATGTGACGAAAAGCCAATCTAGTACCTTGCTTCCAGCTTAATTGTTGTGACGAAAAGCAAGTTGAGTACTGTGCTTCCAACTTAATTGTTGTGACGACAAGCAAGCCGAGTACTGTGCTTCCAGCTTAATTGTTGTGACATAAAGCCAGTCTAGTATTGCGATTCCAGCTTAATTGTTGTGTTGTGATTCCAGCTTAATTGCTGTGGTGTTTCCAGCTTAATTGTTGTGTTGTGATTACAGCTTAATTGTTGTGGTGTTTTCCAGCTTAATTGTTGTGTGGTGTGCAAGCTTAATTGTTGTGATGACGTGCCAGCTTAATTGTTGTGATGATGTGCCAGCTTAATTGCTGTGATGATGTGCCAACTTAATTGTCGTGATGTGTTGCCAGCCTCGTGCTGTGATGATGTGTTGCCAACCTTTGTGTTGTGATATTGTTGCTTTTGATGTTGTATCAGCCTTGTGTTGTTATTGATGATGAGGATGTATTAGTGTTATACTAATCCATGTCGATGAAGATGATGATGATGATGCCACTTCAGCTCCTGAGTCCTTGCTGAAGATGATGATGATGATATTATTTCAGCTTTAATGCTGAAGATGATGATGATGTTACCTTAGCCTCATATCGATGAGGATGATGATGCTACTCCAGCTCCATGTTGTGTTGATGATGCTCCAGCCTCTGTGTTGTGTTGATGATGAGAAAAACTTCCGATGATTTATAAATACGCCAGTCAGTGTTCCAAGATGATATTGATGATGATGTCCTCTCACCCACCTGATGTTGTTGATGATGTTGTCCTCTCTCACCCGATGCTGTTATAGAATACCCTTCTTGTTAAGGTGGAGTGTTGAAATAATGTAACTGAAAAGTGTATTCTAATTATTATTGTTGTATTATTCATTAGATCAATCCCCTATTGCGGATTGATCATGTCGGCTATTGTAAAAGACCAAATCCCCTTTTGCGGATTGGTCAAAACATAATTGTAATAGGCAGAATAAGAAGTTGGCCCCAAAATATATTAAAGAGGCCCCAGAATATATTAAAGGTGGTTATAACTACCCAGATTGAGAAGTCGGCCCTGCCAGTGAAAAGATACCTCCACACGTGCCAAAGTTGTATAAATAAGGAGGCTAGCACCTCATTTAGACATACACTCACTTGTTCATTGAGGAGCAAGTTTCGGAGCTGCAGTTGGAGAAGAGAGAGAGAGAGGACTTTCTGTATTTGTTTGAGTTATCTCTTGGCATTGTATTGGCTATCTATAATAGGGAAGTTTTGCTAGGTTTTCTCCCCCATGAGGGTTTCCCAGGATAAATGATGTGTCTCTTGTGATTGTGTATTTCTCAGTGATCCTATCTTATGCCATTGTTATCTAGTGAAATGCAAAGAACTCTAATAATAGCTTAAACCTTAACACACTAGCAATTTCCCGAGCATAGCTCCTCGTCCCTGTTGTTCCCTTGTCTCGAAAACAAGTGATTACAAGTAATAATAGCATGATAAAAAGTGCCTAGGACAACTTCTCCTTAAAGAAAATCAACAAATGGCATAGTAACAAATAAAAGAGAGTTGGGTTAAACCCTCGAGAATGCAATAAAATGTAACCCTGGAGAGGAAGCCAAGGAGAGCAAGTGATGTTCCAACAAAGAGAACGAGTCAGCAATACTACAAGCAAAAAGATAAAATCTTAAGACAAAGTAGTCTTCCATCAACATCTGAACTAGAAAGGGAACTTTTAATCCCATTAATCAATGTAAAGTCGCTAATATTGATCTTGATAGTTTCATGTGGAGAGTGGCTCCAACTAAGAGGGGTCGGTTTATACTAAGGGAGGCAGTGAAGAGCTCTGCAAAAATGATCTCTTAGCATCAAAATGCAAAAAACTCCTAGAAAAGGAGAAATATTTTGTGATCTCCTCCTGAATCTTGACCATCAAAATTATGTTGGGCATGGGATGAAGCAATGACATCTCCACAATGAGTATTGGGACATATAATATTTTGATAGTCAAGACTCAAGAGCTCGAGCAAGGGGGCACTATCTGGCTAACTACTATTGTCCTAACCAATATCTTCGATATCGACATGAAGTTTGACGCCCCCATTGGACAAGTTGGGCTTGAAAGAAGGATGTCATTAATATGCTAAATCTAAAGGGGCAACACAAGACCTGTCATCTAAAGGTAACCCCACCTATCTGAGAAACAAGGCAAACCATCATTAGTCGAGATAGTGGAAGAAGGTAAAGACAACAGAATTTCCCTTGAAATCTATAATAAATGGGGTACCTAAAAAAAAAATTGTTCCTCGTTCTCAACCTACTGCAAGGAAACCAATCTACAATTCTGGTCTTTCTAAGGGGTATGGTGATCTATCTCAACTCGCAACTAGTGAGCACTAAGAACACACCCTCAATTGGCCTAGAGGGATCCTAAGACCATGTGACCAATGTTGCCATTAGTTAGACAAGTAATAAAACCATCAAAAAATTGTAAGAAATGTTTTGCATAGAAGGTTAGCTTAGGGCTAAGCTAAGACGTTAAGAGAGAGAAACCCAGGTCACCTAGATAAACTATTTATAGATGTTTTCCCTAATTGTCCAATTACTCTTTCCCTTTTGGGGGGGGAGAGTGAGAAGGAAATTCTAAAGAGAACCTAATAGGGGGCCACAGTCAATGGAAATATTCACATTGCAAGAGTGGAGAGGCCTAAGAATACCAACATCACCTTTACTCCAAAAGTCCCTGCGAGGCCATCTCCTCGTGATAAAAAGAGCTCAATGAGGATATGTTTGTTGTCTAGAGATCAAAGTCTATGAAGATAAGAAATAAACTTGATGATGCTCTCGAGACAGGGGGTGAGCTCCAAACTTTGCTTGAATAATATTTTGTGGATTAATTTGTTTGCAACTTGCAACAAATCATATGTTGGAGCATAATGGTCTAAACTCTGTCCACATGAGCCTAATCAACAAGCATCAAGTTGGGCACCAAAACCTATGAGCCATAAAGAATAGTGAGCTTAGTAATAGTATCAAAAAGAACCATCTTTGAGGGGATGTATTAAAATGGATCTAGAAGCATTGGTGCTTAAGCACAAATTAAGATGCAAATCACTTGAGTGGACGTGATTGGGGCAAGGGTCTCAAGCTAAATGTAGGGCAACTAAATTGTACACATAGATAAGTGTAAGTCGTAGCGATCTTGACTTCTCCCCTAAAATAATTGAAGTCTAGATAAAGCAACTTTTGTTGTGTTGAAGGTCACAACCTTAGCCTTGTCGAGATTCCCCACAAGCTAGTAACAATCATAAAAGCGGGCTAGAGCATCCAACTATCTCTACAAATCATCACGAGAGGAGATTAGGAAGATGATAGATCACATCATCTACAAAGAGAAGCAATTAGAACAAGACACAATGTGAGATGCACTAATCGCCAACCTATGCATTCTCCCTAAGGAACTTTTCAAGCTCATCGATATAGATGCCAAATAATGTCAAAGAAAGGACACCCCTATTTAACTCTAAAAGTGCTCCTAATATAACCAAAGAGACCATGTGCCATCCAAAAACAGCCCACGACAATCTTGTAAAATCCCATGATGCCAACATTGACCAGTTTTGACAAACCAATGTCATAGAGCCTCTCAAACAAAAAGTGTTTGGGTTATTAAAATTAATGCAGCTTCAAAAGCCATTCTCCAAGAGGATGGCAAAGACCCTAGTTGAGATGGCCCCCAGTATACTCATGGGGTTCTTGGTCTGGGACCAAGCAGTTAGAGCCATGGCAAAAGACCCTAGTGAGAGCCCCCATTGTAATGTTGGGGTTCTTGGTCCAGGACCAAGCAGTTTTGATGGTATAAGTCCCTAGATGTGATCTAGGGCCCCTAGATGTGTTCCAAGGAATCCTTGCTAGGTGCTTGGATTGATCGTTGGTTGTGTATCTTGGTGGATAAGACCCTAGTTGTGATCTAGGGCCCCCAGTTGCATTCTCGGGTATCCTGGTCAATTCCTTGGTTAAATACCAAGCCGAGATGATGTGTGATCTTCTTCTCTCCCGGGATGGTCCATGAGACCTAGGAGCAGTTAAGAAGAAGGACATGATCACATCACTGACCTTCCTCTTATGCTGGGATGATAAAAGCTTATAAGTTATATCATGAAACTCATGTGGACATTCTGCCATTAAAGAAGAACCCCTTTGAGCTTGTCTTATTACCTTTGCAACCCCTTGCTTGAGTTACGTCCTCTTTAATGTTTATGTGGTTTGGTTCTTTGCTCGCCGCCTTGACTCTTGGTTCCCCTCTCCTTGACTTGTTGACTATTCTAAATTAACATTTAATATTTTATGATTAAAATATTATTTGTTTAATTTATTAGGGTTTAATCTAACCCTAAAGTTAGGGCTAACTTTGCTAACCCTAACCTACCTACCAAACTATAAAAAGGAGAGACCTCTCCTCTCACTCACACATTCACTCTACTCTCTAAGTCGAGTCTTGGTCTGAGTTTTTGCTGCAGCTCCCTTTGGTGTGGCCCTCCTTGGATCAGTTTCTCTTGCTGGGATCAGTTTCTCTTGCTGGGTATAGGGTGTGGCCCTCCTTGGATCAGTTTTCTTGCTGGGTATAGGGTGTGGCCCTCCTTGGATCAGTTTCTCTTGCTGGGTATAGCCATCATGGGCTTACCTCTCTTGTTCCCTGCTGCCGCTGACCCCTAAGGGTTTTTCTTCCAGCCTGCCGTCACCTTTATGCTACCTCTGCTCCATTGCTAGTGCCACCTGCTTGCTGCCGCTGTCTCACTACTGGTGCCACTTGTTTGCTGTCCCTGTTTTATTGCTGGTGCCACCTGTATGTTGCCGCTGTCCTCCTTTTTGTGACCTGTGTATGCTACCTATCTTACAGCAGTTTGTACCCTAATCAGGGTTTGATGAGGCAGCCCTAAAACTGCTACTTATTTCTGTCTATTGTTGTAGCAGTTCTATATTCTTGGACAGATTTTATAAAGGCTGTTAGTGGCCTCTTTTCAGCCTCTAGATTGGACAGTGGTGTCCTTGTTTCAGCCTTGTACTTGATGATTGTTATGCTGGTTAATTTTCTGATATTTCCCTAAAGTTCTTCATGGCAAAATTGTTCAAAAGATCATGATGAGATCTACCCCTGAGGGTTTGATCCATGATCCTTAAAGCTTTTTCTGAGCATACAGAAAAGAGGATAAAAGCAAGCATCTCAGGTAAATCTGTTCTTTGTTTTGTTAAGGTAAAGATCTATAATTTCTGTTATTAGTTTTTACATCAGAATTTTTGAGTATATTGCTGATCTAGAATTATAGTAGCAAATAAAATTAAAATTATTTTCTGTTTTTAGCTAGTCTATAATTTGCCCTTAAATTCTAACATGGGCACAATCAATGGCCTTTCTAGGATCCACAAAACAACAATAGACATTACAAGAACATTGTCTAGCCTCCTCGATGACGCTCAAAGAGTAAGCATGTGATCAATAATCTACAAATCCTTCCTAAAGCCTTCTTGACCTCTAGCTCTAAACGCATTAACAATAAATGCATGTATGTACAAGTCCCTAATATAGATCATAAAAACATGTATATACTATATACATAGCATCCATACAATGACCATGGGTAAAGAAATCTATAAAGTGCCAGAAGTAATATCCATATCATTGGTATGTAATGCCTTACAACCACCAACCATGTGAAAGACTCGTGACAAGTATAAGCCATTCACTCATTTTAATATATAAACACCTCACTTCTCCAAGTTCCAATCTCCCAATCATCGCCTAACTGCCACCCTAAAATAGGTCACATAGATCTCATGAAGCACATGTTTCCCATTTGATTTTAAAAAGGGTTTTATTTCAATTAATATTCAATCATAAGAAATGATAAATGGAAAGGGCAAATATGCAACAATTCCCTGAAATTTGAGCATATAAATCAACAAAATGAGATGAGACTGAGGGTGGAACCACGGTTTTGTAAAATTGTTTCTCTGTACTCCAACGCCTATAAATTAGCTACCGATGAATACTGTAAAGCATGCACAGTCTAGTAATTCTCTCTACTCTTTCACTTGCGCACACAATATCACTTGGGACCATTTTCCCCTGATAATATAATACTATTTAACTGGTTACTGAACATATAACTGATATGCGCACATCTTTGCAGTCCATTCTGCCGCGTGCGATTTCGCCCATGCTCTTCCGTTTCTAGCTTTTACTGTATTTTACTTTAAAAGTAAAAACATCATGTTGCCCACCAGCAGTTACCAGCGACTAAAGGTTGGCTCTAAATTAAGTTTTTGTGGTTGCAGATAGATTTCCGTCTTTACACAGCCCTATCAYAACAGTTTTGTGAAGGAGAAGTTGGACCAGTTACGGACCTAAGCCCTACGGCTAAATTCATTTYTAACGTCTTTCCTATCTTTTAGCTTGCCCTCGCGAAATGTTTTAAACGTGGAGCTCAATTCGAAGCGTCAGCAAAAAAGTTACATGTAATAATTCCAAATAGGTACGAAAGTTAGTGTCCGTGGCCCTAGTTTGACWAAATTCCAGTAATTCCAACTGAAATTTGCCGTAATAAAATTGTGCTTATCTTGCACCTAAMATTCGGACCAATTTCCCATCCGGCCCTAACTGAGTTTCCCCGCTGTAACTAAGTGTGCAAAAGCACAGTAGGGAAGACAGCTCGAGCGCAAAGCACGGCATTTCCCTCTTCTGAAACACAAAGAAAAACAAAACAACGCATCTGTGGTTACTGAACTTCTCGGCCGTTCCAAAGGCAGCAGAATTAACAGCGTTATAACCTCAACTTTCATTGCTTTACGGCAACGCCTTGAAACCCTAGCAATGGCACCACGAAAACATAGCTAGAAGAGCAGCTCAGCAACAACAACAATTCTCAAAATTTTACACAAAGAGAAAGCAAATCAAAAGTAGAGCGAAGACCGGTGAATGAAAATTGGCGTCAAATAACAGAAATTAAGAGTTTAGCGACCTGTTTCTTCCATCCTGGGGGTGCTGGAAGCTCGACGGAAACAACTTCAGCGGAGTCTGGCTGCGTTTCCGTCTCGGGATCCTTCTCCGTATGCTGTTGCTGCTCCTTCTCGGTTGGGCTCGCCATGTCGTGTGTTCGGATCGCAGAAGCTCCAACTTCTTTCGCTTGGTATTCAGGCCACCAATTGTGTGCGCTCTTCACTTCACTTCGCGTGAGGAATGATTGACTGTCGAGTAGAGATGAAAGGTGAAGCTGTAGACACATTAAGCTGCTTTTAATGTTTGTTTGGCGTCCGGCCCTCAATTCTATTGGAAAGGAGATTTCATATCCATTTTGACTTATTAAGATCAAATTGTGATAATTAGTGAATTATTTATTTATTGTAAGTTAACAAAGCTCTACCAACAAAATTATAGTATATGATGTTAGGCCTTCAAATAGGTACAAGAAATCCATTTATAGTGTCGAGAAATCCATTTATAGTGGCAATGTAGGTGGAAGTTATTATATTGTGATGCAACTAAGGTTTGGTTAGTTTAGCTTTTAGAGTCTTTTGGTTAGTTTAGCTTTTAGAGTCATTGTTGATGGAAGTTAGTTAATTATGATGGAATTAARGTTTGGTTGGTTTAGTTTTTTAGAATTAATTTAGGTGGAAGTAGAGATTTTTTGGTTTAATTGTTGTAATTAGGTTACGTAATCACCTAAATAATAATTTTTCTTCGGATTTYATAGTAGAAYATGTCAAGTGCTTGGCYACRACAATAATTATAGCAAATTGTAAAAAAAATAGAAACATTCATATACAAGAACCAATGAATATGGTGTATGGGGGAATCATTTGTTCATTCTTATTATAGACATCAATAGAAATACACAATTGTAATCACGCACCTTGACATTTTATTATGGCTTTTGACCCACTTTCTACCTATAACTCTATCCCTCATAATTAATTGGTTGATACTCGACTAAGCAACTTAATCCTCTTTAGGGGCCTCATACTTACTCTTAGTCCCACTTAACTCTTCATCTTCCTCGTGACCCTTCATCTTCCTTGTAGTTGTTGTTGTTATAAAGCCCTCCAATGCTTCACGCATTATCTTCCATGTGTGTTGCTTCAACTTTATTAGCACAACGCCTTTCATGCACCCTTGTTGTGGCTCTCCATCCCTTATGCGTTGCTTTATCATGCATTCTTATCTATGCAGCTTTGAAATATGCACCCAACCTCCCACGTGCATGAATTCTTCATACATCTAAGACTTCCTTTAACTTTCCTTTAAATTATTTGTCTATTGTGCATGCTTTGTGTATGTGCCTTCCATGCATGTTTTTTCCTCACACGTGCTCAAACCACATTTTACGTGCCTGGCTTAAGTTGCAAGCTCTTCTCTAGGGCACATTCCTTCCGCACATAATCACCATGTTGTATTACATTGCACACCCATTCATGATGTGTCCCTTTACAACCTAAATGTCATCAACGCCTTGTTCACTCCTTCTTTATCTTCACACACTTCCCTTATTTGTGCATGATCTACATTGTGATCTTTCTCCCATCGTGTCCACATTCTAACCTCTATCATGCACATTTGTATCTTGCTCCTCAATATCATGCTTACTTATATCTCATCCATATTTCGTACATATAGACTTAGTAGTTTCAAGGATGTTCCTCCRTCAACAAATCATGTCTATTGGCTAGAGAACTCAAATGATCAAAATCTTTTCTAAAAACAAGTGAGTAGTCTTCTAGGAAGTAGCCCTCGTGCTTTGGTTCATGTATTTGACTTATTGGACAATGAAATTTTCCTTCTAATGCCAAACTTCACATGTGTTATCAAATTATCAAACCTTGTATACCAAATTTGTCAAATWACTATTTAGAATGGTATAGAAAAGACTAGGTTCCAAGTTTGGAGGAGAATATTATGGTTTTGYGTATTGTTACTTAAACTCAATGTATGCTACTTAAACTCGAGGTTTACTACTACTTRAACTCAACTYGAGGTACACTTGTTACATATGTTGTGTTGTGACTTATGTTTATGAAGCACCTGCTAGAAAGGGGGCATCGCATGTATYCTTCTTAGTATGCCACTAAGTCTACTACACACTCACAATATAGGTCAAAAGTTTTGTCCAATAATTGTGGTTCCAAGAAAATTGGCTAGGAAAGTATCTCCTAAGTTTATAATTAAAAGTTTTTGTTGAAAATTGAGCTTGATTTGTGATAAGGAAAAATAAGCTACTTGTTTTTTAGTATGTTTTCAAGTTTTAATAAATATAGAATTGTTTATAATAAACTTATGAGTGATAAAGAAATAAGAATTTAGTATTCATGGTGTATAATGAGTTAATAAGTAGATAAATTCTTTTTTTTCAATGTGTTTATTTTTTTTTGGGTGAAACAAAGTTTTATATTAATCCATTCAATTTGTAGAAATTCTAATAATTTAATTGTTTTAAAATGAACCAAAACCCTTACAATCAAAAAATTTAATGATCACATATATCAAATAAACATAACAATATCTAATTTTTAAAAATTACATTAAAAAATAAATAAATGTATACACTTATTAATTTACTTTCACTATTTATAATACAAATCACTCTCATACTACATTAAGTCCTTATACAATAAACGAGGTAATAAGATTATGCAAAATTAAATGCCATATCAAGGGATAGTTCGTTCACCCTCCATTCCATTTTAATGTCATCATCTCTTTCTACTCTAGTAGATGATTGGCTTGTGCAAATAAGAAAATGGACAATATGTATTTTTACTAATTGTAATATGATATGAAATGCACACGAATCTATATTTTAATTTATTTGTTGTCATATATATATATTTGTTGAAGGTGTAAACATACGTTGATATAAGTTGAAAATTAAAGTAAAATAGTATTATATAAACAACTTAATTAAAGTATCTACATCATCTCCCTGTCCATTTATGGATCAGATTCGCAGAGTTTCATCCATCAACAAGTTCGTCGACTTGGAAAAAATTTTCTTCTACCCTCCCGATTATATTAAAGTGGCTTTCATGGCATCCAGGGGACGGTCACCTGATTGAAGTTGGTAATGACTGTATTTTGGGTTTAGGCAGGAAAGCGATCCTCTCTTCATCGTTGCGCGCCCACCTACATGAAAAAAGTCTCCATTTTCTTCACCAATTCCATCGCCCGACTTTAACCGGCCCACTTGGTGACACTTGGCTGAGCGGACTAGATCTCCAGCTAGATCTGATTTACAGGAGAGAATGGGACGAGTTCACTCAACAGCTCAAAGTTTCTGGCGTGCGTCTGCATTCTCAGGCAGACTCCCTAATCTGGACAGGGGGAGACTGGTCGAGAATACTAACGGCAAAGAATGTATACCTTGCTCTGGCAGCTCATAACTGGAAGACATTAATCCCAAACTGGAGACAGAGGATTTGGAGAGAATCTGGCCCTCTAAAACACAAATTGTTCGCTTGGCTCCTTCTCGAAAATAAACTATTGTTATGGGACAATTTGCAAAAGCGCGGCTGGGAGGGCCCAAATCGTTGCGCCCTTTGTGCCCGGGACATGGAATCAACGCTGCATGTTTTTGTACATTGCTCTTTCACCAGTTCGCTTTGGTCCTATATCACATCTGTTCTAAATATTTCCACATTATGGAGTGGTAATAATGTAAAAGCATGCTTCCAAAACTGGATTCAGAGTAACAGCTCGCTTGCATTGCTTCTGATACACCTGTGCTGGCTCATTTGGCTGTCCAAAAATGCTGCTATTTTTAATGACAAGAAGTCGTCCTTCCAGTTTATCTCATCTCTCATTTTGACAGAGGCAGCCAATCATGGCAAGAATTTACATCCAAAACCTCCAGATCGGCGACCCTTTCAAATTCCTATCGATAGGGCGGTGGCCTGGTTCGACGGGGCCTCACAACAAGGGGGCGCGCTTTGTGGAGCCGGGGGAAAAATAGCATTAAACCCCCACACCTGTATTCGCTGGACTTTGAACGCTGGACAGGGTACAAACACAAAGGCGGAGCTAATAGCTGCTTGGACTTCACTAGTGCTAGCTAGTTGCCATACCGATGCCTTGTTACTTCTTGGTGACTCCAAGCTTACAATCGATTGGCTGAATGGACTGGCAGAATTCCATGTGGCAGCTCTCAATTGCTGGAAAGATAGGACCAAGGATGCTACTCTACTTTTTAGCAAGCTCACCTTCCAGCATATTTTCCGAGAGGAAAACTCCGAGGCAGACTCCCTCTCTAAAAAAGCTTTGCTCCTCCCTCCGAGCCAAATTAGTTTTTCTTATTGGGAGAATGGCAACGAAGGACCTACCTACAAGATCAACCTATGATATGATTTCTCCATTGTAGATTTTGTGCCTTGATGAATATAGTCTTGAAGGTTAGGCCATTGATGGTTATGAACCAAGTAATTAGCGATTTTCTTCTTGTATTTTCTTTTCGCTGCTGCAAGAGAAGTCGACATGTAAATTTTTATATCCTTTTGAATATAAAGAGCACTTTTTTCTCATGGAAAAAAAAACTTGCAGAGAAAATGTAGAAATCATTGACGTTACAATTTTAAGGAGGAATGTTTAAGCTAAAAATAGTGAAGCATATATGAGTGATGAATGTCATAGAAACGGGTACACAATGAGATTGTATCTTTAAAAGAGCGAATAGTGAAGCTAAAAAACAAGCCATAATGTAGGACTTGATGTTTATCGTAGGAAAACTTTTACAACCATAAGTACATGGATTGTAAGAGATTCAATGGAAAAGGTTTTGAATGAAATAAGCCTTCCTCTTGATTCATAAGTTTGACATATCCATTGTCCTTCATTGGTGAATAGCATTCAAATGAAAATGTTGGGAAGATGCAGAGGTCACACAAGGACCTAACTCTAAATATTGCAATGAATGTCAAGCCTTGATGGTCAATGTTGTCAATGTCTATTGTTTCCTTTTTTAGTGCCATGTCATTCGAAGGGGCACTTGCTTACAAGCCCCCCTTGTTATAGAGGGGATTGTCACATGATTTGGATTGGTAGCATCTCGTGGTGGGCCTATGTGGTTGTTGAAGTCGACAACAAATGATGACAATTATGGGGGCTTCAATTATGGTCTATAGAAAATGGTACTTGGCCAAGAGCTTTGTTGACAAGGCCAATTATGACCCATAAGTTGCTTGTCAAGATCAAATGTTGTCCTTTGCATAACAAGACTTTTGTGTCTAACCATTCATCTTCTATCACAATAGACAAGTCTTGTTTTCTTTGCTTTACATAAGATTGTGAGATTGACATGTTTAACCATTTCAACATTTGTTTATTATGCAATGTGACACAATTTTTAGTTGCATATAAGTGTACAAATTTTTGAAATGTTAGGTGTTCTTCATGCATCAACAAGGAATATGTCCTAGATGGGAAAAAATTCTGGTCCTTTAATGTAAGCGCTACATTTTTTATGTTCAAAAGGAAGTTTTGAAAAGTGACTTGAGAAGGGTGGATACCTTGTTGTTGGAAAATAGTGTCAGCTGTGACAATTGTGTCAAAGCTTTGCCAAAGTGTGTTGCCACATAATGTTCTTGCATACATTGGAAAGTCTTTTACAGGTGGCACTTAGTTGAGGTCACCTACAATGACGATTCGTAAATGGTAGGCTTATGGACCATCCGTTCCACCAACATGGATCTTATTTGGAATTAAAATTATGAAAGTCTGTGTTCTTACTCCGTCAATATTGAAATCAAACTTCCTTGTTGTTAATCACCAATAGGCATGCAAGAGCATTGTTATGTTTTAGCTTTGAGGCTTGGTTTACTTGTCACGGAAAGTCAAAGCCAATTTCAACTACAAAATCGTGTGCATTGTGTTCATATATATGAAGGTTGCTATGGTTAATGACAAATGCTCATAGTGATATGCAAGACCTATATTAATTTCCAACTCAAAATAAATATGTGGACGCCACTAGTTGAAACCCAACACACAGTTTCATTAGTAAATTCATTATGACAACTAAAGGTTTACTTTGTTTTTCAACCTTTATTCAGGCAATTACAGAAACAATATCACTTTCATCTTGTTACCAATCCCAATTCAAATATCAATATAAAATTATGTATATTCATCATGTGGTGAATGTAATGAATGAAAACAACAACTTAGTAAAGGGGTCTATTTGACAAATCAAGGAACGTTGTGATATAATAAATAATTGTTGTGGATTGTGGAGAGGAATGCCCAACAACAATACCAATCAATGGAATTGGTGATGGTGTTATTCTCTACTCAAATAGAAGAAATATACATCTATAGGATTTTGAAACATGCTCATACTCAGAGTGAATGGTCGTAGCAAGCGTATAACAACTTGGACCATTCATTAATTTGAGAAAACAAAAGCAATTTGAATTAGCACT
>JASDQU010010151.1:86943-107447 GCA_032191745.1 Picea mariana | reverse complement strand
TGGAATCAAGTGTCAGATTCAAACTAGTCTCTTAGAATTGGATGAAGAAGGTTCCATTTGGTTGCAGCCCCAAGCAATCTTGGCTCAATGCAAGCGGTGTCTACGTCAACACGCAATTCAAAAAGTTTTAGTATAGTGGAAGGATACACAACCTGAGGATGCCACATGGGAGCCGACTGCCATTCTGCTACAATTCCAACATCTCAAGCCTTAAGGACAAAATTGTTTTTCAAAGGGGAGGGCATGTTAGTGTCCCTACCTTCCTAACCCCTCAAGTAGATAGAAAAATATGTTATGCTATGTAATAAATGCCAACATTAGTAAATAATGGCTATGTAATAATTTGAACACCACTAATGTAAGAAGACTTACTAGAAGGTTCTACCTCTATAAAGTTCTTCATTTGGAATGTTTTGTAGAAGATAGAAATAGTATAAATAGGGGTATAAAGCATGGAAAAGTTTTTCTTGAGAATCATTTTGTACTCGAGCTCTGCTCTGCTAGAGGTTGCCCCCTCAAAGAGGCAAGTGAACTTGGCTATCAAGATAATAAAGGTATCATATTTTGGATCAATCGTGTCATTGTGCTCTCTATTTTTCTCTCTTTGCCAGCATGTGTGATCGTACTGGCAGCGTAGTGCGCTAAGGGAATGATGTTCAACTGGGCTCCATACATGTTGAATCAATTTTTACTTGATTGTCGCGATGCGAAGGATAATGGAACAGAGTTCCACTACGCGTGGTTAATAATACTGATAGCCTTGGCAGGGTGGCAGGAGCCCAAGCTCTCGACATTTTTGGATAGGGTGGGAAAATGCTATGCGACCAGGTACAAGTCTCTCTAGCAAGCAAAGGACAACAAGACGCAGCAGGCCAATAAACTAGTGTTCGACATGTTGTTAGAAGACACATAGCAACAGATAGAAAATATATGGCGCATACCGATGGAGGTAGTGCAGGAGATAGAGGGGATGGCCAGATTCAAGGCATCCAGGCACCATGTATGGATCCAAGCCGTGAGGGATCCCAAGAAAGCATGGCTAAAGATGCAGTACTTTGTCACCAAAAATGAGGTGGATTGGATCATCAAAGATTGGCCTGCGCAATGGCAGTTACCAGAAGCAAAACCAGCCACAAGACCATGCATAGCATAGTTCTCGAAGCCTAAGAACAAGGTCGAAGCAGGCTCATCAGCAAGAACAGGTAGCCCGGTGGAAAAAACGCGAACAACAACAGTGAAAACTCTACCAAGTGGGAGCAACACAATACCAAAAGGGTCGAGAAGAACACCCACAACCACAAGGATAAGAAGTCGTCCACAGTCAAAGAAGAAGAATACTGCACAAGATACAGAAGAAAGAGCTCAAGGTACAACAAGTGGCACACAACCCTTACAGACAGCAAGGAAGCCCACGCAAGGAAAAGATGCGCGCAAGAAGCGAAAGTATGAGATAGAGGACCCAGACATCACCCTGACATGGGATGATGAAGAGCTCGTCACCGACAAGGTCCAAGACGCAAGTGAAGAAGTGGTCAGAACTGTAGAGGCGTAGAGGGAATAAACTATGGCCAAGCTCTTAGAGGTTCACGAAAACATACAACAACTACGAAGCCAAGCAGAATCACATGCCACCGCGCAGCAACAAGAGAAGGTACAGAGGCCACCTGAGCAGAAAGAGGGCGAAGAGAGTGTGCAGTTTGTTGTCCAGGGTAGCAAAACATTCACCGTAACGCATCCAATGATCAGGTTTGATCATGAGACAGTGCAAAAAACCCTAGAAGAGGTGGAACAAGTGGAGATGGTGATGGCATGGATACCCACAAAGGCCTTATACGGGCTACACGCCAATGTCATGCAAGGAGTGCTCACGCGGATGCCACAAATGCAGAGGTGGGTAGAGGGGTCGTAGAGATGCTCCAGATAACCTGCGACTAGTTGACTATAGAGAAGGAGGAAGAGAAATAACGCATAGACAGGTTGGAGCAGGGATTGATAGCGGTGCACAACCGCATCCCCAACAACATGCAGGCAGCAGAGAGAAGTGCAAAGGAGAAGATCAACCTCATTGCGCAGACAATTGACCAATACATGCAAGAGATTGAGGAACTCAAGGAGAAGCTCAATCCCACGACTTCGACTGAGGTCTGAGAGCAGAGGAAAGAAGAAGTTGCACTCCAAATGGCAGAAATGGAGAAACAAGCGAGCGCAGTAGCAAAAATTTTTGACTGAGCAGCGCAGCTCTGGACAGCATTGGAGGAGGACGAGCAGGTCTAGCAGTGGGAGCAGGAAGAAGAAATATTAAGCACAGTTATCCAAGACCTCAAACAGAGGTAGAAGACAGTGAGTATCACAGAATGCCTGAAAGGTACTCAAGATATGAAAAAGTTGCAATCTAAGTTGAAAGCAACGCAAATGCAAAAACATGAGAGACAAGCACAAGTGGAACCACTCCAGGAAAAAGCAGCGCAGATGATTGCACAGTTGGAGGAGGAGGAGAAGAGCATGGCACAAGCACACACAGAGAGTGCAACATTGATCCATGAGGAGATCACAGTGCAGTTAGTAGAGGCACTAACAAGAAAAGTCATGCAAGTCCAGGCAAGAGGAAGGGAACTTGCAAACAAGTTCCACAGCCTAGCAGAGATTGTTTAGGGAGCGCACACTGCCTAGGTGGCTCGGTACGAGCCACATGTCAATGTTAGGGGCATGTTGGGCACAAGCCTATTTTGAGGAAATACCTATTTTTGGAGGATAAAAACCTAATTTTGGAGAAGAACAGTTGGCAGGAAAAGCAACACGTGCGAGGGAAAGCTGCATGGAAAGGAGGAAAGAACGCAAGGCGTGCAAGCAGGAAAACCTAGCCATGTTAGGGTTACGATTTTGGAAAGAGATTGTAACGGTTGGTAAACTTGTAAACTAGTATAAATAAGAACCTAGGAGGTATAGGTATGGGTTAGAAGTGGTTGTTCTTGGTTCGAAGTGTGTTCCAAGTTAATTCTGAATTGTAAGAAACTGTTGCGATACCTTTTTGTAAGTTGTTGAGCTGAAGAAGAGTCGGGTAGGTAGATCTTGAGGGTTAGATCATAGGTTGAGGAGCATGGTGTGATCTAGTCCACCTCACAGAGGTTGTGGAACCTTTTCTCATGATTGTATGATTGGAATTGTAGTGCGCGCAGTGCCAGTTATTGCAAAAATCCAAATAGAGAGCATAAGAAGCCAAATCTTTGTGGACGTAGCCCAGGAGGGGGTGAACCACAGTAAAACCTGTGTCATGTGTGATGATGGAATGTTTGTTTACTTTCTGTTAATGGTTGATCATCTTTAATTCATGTTAATGAGTGATTTATACATATGTGGTTAGCTAGATCTATTAGATTGCATTCAAGGGTTTAACAAATGTGTGGATCTTAATAATCATAAACTAAGTAGTCAGCTTAAGGCCTGAGAAAGATCAACTACAATCCCAAATCCCCACTCTTTCCTAGACTACAAGCACTTGAGCATTGCAGTGCCCCATAGAACTATCTTGGGAAGACTGCGCAATACACTCTGTGTGTTGTGTTTCCTTCTTGTTTACTAGGAGGGTCGATAGTCTTAGAGGGTTTTCTTGGAAACCTATTCAGATCTGAACCTAGGTCAGCACAAGAAGTAGATAAGAGATATTAATAACCAACAAAAAATAAATCTTCCTTTTCTCCTTAGTGCCTCCCTTCTGGTTGTTTTGGGTGGAGGCAGTCCCTTTCTCGGTATTAGAATTTTTCTTTTTGTTTATTTTCTTCTTGCCTCCAGGTTGTTGAGGATTCTTCAGTTGTGTAGACTGCACTGAATTATGAGGAGGGACTACAGTAGTTTGAGCACTAGTACCAAAATATGACAGGTGTGACTCAATGGACATTTGACCCATCTGATCAACTAATTGGTTAATAGAGGCATGTGAAGCAGAACCAACCACACCATCAACATGGGGTCTTGGGTTTGGTTTCTTTGGATCAGTCAATGATTGTGCGACTAAGCCACCATCGGATCAAAAACTCGGTGAGCAATCTCAGTTGTCGATCGCAGGTATCCCACCGGAGAAATGCAGGCTTGCAAAGGTATAAAACTCAACAGTCATCGGATATATTCGATCAAATCTAGATCGCTAATTGGAGTCACACCCATCAGAGCGATTGGGTTTTGGGCTTCAAACAAGACTCTAACAAAGGAGCTTTGAAATTACATCTCGGTCGTCGATCTGGAGCTGCGAAGGGAGGTCTGAAAGCATATATGGACCACTAATCTATGATCAAGATAAAACGTGGGCCGTTGATTTTCCTTGACCAAGACTGGACTCACTTAAGAATTGATGACTCCATCACTATCATCGATTGGGTCACACTGACACGTGTCATCTTTTCCTTTGTTCACTTGGACGTTGATGTGCCAGAGGGATATGACATGTCTCACCCAGCTTAAATGCACTGCCCTATATCTTTGGTGAATTTCACGTGTCCACGTAGCAGCCCCTAGTTATCCTTGACAATGCTCTTCTGGCAGGCTAAAGGTCCATCAAGGGTGGCGCACTTTCTTGAATCTGGGTCATTGATCGAAGGTACTCCATCGGAGTGATCAAAGTGTGGCTTCAAATGGGACTCTAGAGAGAGGACACTTAATGGATTTGACATGATAAATATGGATTTTCCATCAGAGGTTCGAGAATCACCTTGGGTCGTTGATCTCGATGTGGTCAAAAAACAAAATTTGGCTAAGGAAAAGATCAGCATGTTGACGCCAGCCTAGACACATGACATCTTTCTATTGGCCAACAAGGATGCTGACATGACATGAGAGTGAGACACGTGTCATCTAAATCTGATATGATTTGGAGAGATTTTTGTGGGTTCCACCTATCCACGTGGAAATCATTGATTGGCCCTGACAATGCTTAGTTTGCGGGCTGACATGACACTCAGCCAGGATGCTTAGAGGCTCAAGAGTGGATCTAGACCATTGATTTGTCCCACTTGAAAGATGTTCGAGAGAAGATTTGGACCGTCCATCGGGGGTCCCCCTCAAAGTCTTCAGGGTCTCGGTATCAAAAAGGACTCTGGCTAGGGGACTCTGAGACTAAATCTTGACCGTTGATCTAGAGTTGCGAGGGGCAGCCCGACAATGCATGAGGGTCGTGGATTGGAGGAACAAGAGATCAGAAGAGGGTCATTGATCTCGCCTTTCTCTAAATCAAAAATTGGCTAAGGCATACATTTTTAGGCGGAGGCCACCCTGGACACATGACACCTTCTCATTGGTCCATGCTGGCACTAATGTGGCTGGATTGCGGGACACGTGTCACCCATTTTTGACATGCTTTGGTGCAAATTTTTTTGGGTTTCACATGTCCACATGGTAACACTGTATTGGTTCTGATAGGGCCCTGTTGGCATGTCATGATGTCGTCTCCTCCACATTTCGTCGACGATGATGTCATCGTCAACACTGTGGAAATGTGTGTCGGGGGTTTCTCTTTGGATTTTCCCGACAATGACCCTCAACCTGATTTCTACCATTGATCTGTTGTCGACATGAGGAGAGTCATTGATTTGGCTCACCCAAAATCCAGAAGTGGCTTAGGCAAAGGCCTTCAGGTTGATGTCATTATGAACACGCGATGGCTTTCTATTGGTCCACGATGGTGTTGATGTGGCAGGGCAGTGGGACACATGTCATCCAGTTTTGACATATTTACCCATGCATCCAGTGGAATCCACCTGTCCACATGGCACTATCTGATTGGCTCTGATAGTGCCTTGCTGGTGTGCTAACGCGACCCCAGGTTGGGAGGCTTTAATACTTGATATCAAATATCAATTATTAATCTTCTCAAGGGTACAATTGATAGTGCCTATCAAATATGGGTCGTTCATCAGGGGTGCTCCCATCAGAGTGCTTGGGAGCTAGGTTTCCAAAGGAAATTCTGATGATAGAACTCCGACGACCATTGATATAAAAGGAGGGGTGTGTGCTACAATCCGAGCCATCGATATTTCGGAGTTTGAAAACCTGTTAAATTTGTGTCGTTAGGTCGTGGTCTTGTGGCAAGCCTCAGGGCTATTGACTCGCCCCGCCCGCCCTACCTTATTTTCTGCACAAGATAAAACCCCCCCTTTTAGTACTGTGACAAGCCCCTTTAGATTCGGCCAAGCCCTAAGAGCATAGTATTTTTCCTTATGCACACAAGGGCGTTAATTTTCTTGTTGTTTCTTAATTCTGCCTTAGGAAAATTTGGCTGTGAGTTGCGCATAAGCTCTTGAAGCTCGACTTTCTGCTGCTAACTCGTCTGATCTCGTCCTTATAACTTTAGTCATCCTTCATTTTATCGCAAGAACAAATACAGTACTAACATTTGGTTCCAACGAGGACAACATACCCTTGTATTCTGCTGAGAAATGTAGACTAAGTGACTTCTTTTGTTGGGTTACAAAGTATGCTCAGAACGATACAACTTATTCAAACCTAAAAATTGATCTGATATGTGACACCAAAAATGCTTAATAACTTACAGTGTTAGAAATCTACCCACTTGCTGAAGTAATGGAGGGTGAATGAAGTAAAAATAAAAATTCATGAATAGAAATGAAATGGAATTATTTATGTACAGGGTAAGAAAGTTTTGCAGTGATCAGTACTGCAAAAAGTGCTTGAGAAACCTCCCATTTACAGGAGCCCCCAAGAATTCTCCATCCAACTGAGCTAAATCATAATTGTTGTTATCTTGCGCTGCAACCACTCTAAAGGGTCCAAGCCAAAGGTTATCAAACTTTCCATGTTTCTCTTTAGCTTCCCTTCGGGCATCCCATTTTAGGATCAAGTCCCCTCCCATCAAATTTCTTTCTTGGGTCCTTTTATCAAAAAATTCTTTTATTCTTGCTTGATGAGCATGGGACTCTATTTGAACTTGATCTCTTACCTGTTAAACTTCAATAATCTGATTAATTATTCTTAGCATGTAATTTGATTATGCCTCCTCATCTTGCAGTGGTTTCATCATAGGGAGGCTGAGTTGAATGGGGAAAATGGCTTCCAACCCATACACCAACTAAAAAGGGGAAGTTCCAATGGCCCTCTTAATGCTAACTTTGTCTGCCTAGACAACATATTTCAAGTGAGAATCCCATTCCTTCTTATCTTGAGTCAACACTTTCTTGATGATATTGATAAGGTTCTTATTGGAGTATTCAACCAAACCATTTCCCTGTGGATTGTAAGAAGTAGAGTGTCCCAACTCAATGTTGTAGTCTTGACAAAACTTGACCAATTTAGCATATTTGAAGGCCTGAGCATTATCAACAACGATCTTTCTTGGACACCCAAATCTGGCCAAGATATTTTCTTCTAAGAACTTTATGATGATTGTATCTTTGGATGCTCTTGTAGGTATGGCCTCTACCCATTTTGTAAAATAATTTGTGGTTGTCAAAATCCATTTGTGTTGTCCACTTGAATTTGGATTAATCTCACCAATGAAGTCTAATCCCCATTGCTGGAAAGGTGTCTGAACTTTGAATGGTTTTAGGGGGAGGGGTAACAACTTCTACTTTCCTGTAGAAATTTGACATTCTATGCATGCTCGAACCAAGCCATTTACATCAAAAAATAAAAAGGGCTAGTAATATCCATCTCTAATGATATTGTATGCAGTGGCTCTCCAAGCATGGTGACCCCACACACACCCTTATGAAACACAATGATTATTCCCTCAGTTTCTTATTAAGTGAGAAAATTTAGTAGGATTCTCCCTAGGTGTTTCCAAAACAGGTTTCCCCCAAAGATGCAATAATTTACAGCCTTAAGCTTAATAGACTTGGCTCTAGATTTATCCCATGTTGGTGAGCAGCTGAAATTTTGCAAGTAAAAAATGATGTCTTTATACCAATCAGACTGAGAAAATTTGGCATCTACATTTAAGGATGGTTCTTGTGTTTCATCCTCTTCAAATTCTGTTGCTACAATGTTTGTGGATAGTGCATCCAAGTCTAAAACCTTGCAGTTTGATTCAACCAATAGTTTGGCTAGTCCTTGTCCTTTCACTAGCGTTGTGGGCTTGATC
This sequence comes from Picea mariana, assembly GCA_032191745.1. Lineage (NCBI taxonomy): Eukaryota > Viridiplantae > Streptophyta > Pinopsida > Pinales > Pinaceae > Picea > Picea mariana. The sequence goes on along the minus strand of JASDQU010010151.1, from coordinate 99,361 downwards.
TCCACATCATACTCTTGAATCTTAGGAATCCATTTACTGCTTTTTCCCTCACTATCACGGTATGTGAGGATGTCCTTTATAGTGATGGTAGGTACATAAGCCAATATTTTAGAGTGCAGTATATAATATTTGAAATCCTTTAATGTTTTGACTAATGCATAAGCTTTCTTTTCCATGCCACTATATCTTAGCTCAACGTCTCTCAGAGATTTGTTGAAAAAGGCTATGGGTTGCTCTTGATTTTCTTCATTCTTCTGCAACAACACAACAATTATAGTATGCACTGATGCGAAAGAAAAAATGAAAAACTCTTTATCATAGTTTGGGCTGGTAAGAACTAGAGCTTCTCCCAAGGCTATTTTGATCTGCTAAAAGGATTCTTTAGCTTCAACTATCCACTTTACTTCATGATATTTTTTCAACATGTTGTTGATATGGTTCACCATTTCAGGGAAATTGAGGACAAACCTTCTCATAAAGCCTATTTTACCTAACAAAGATTGTACCTCTTTCATGTTCCCAGGTTGAGCAATTTGTTTGATTGCCTCCACGCTTTCCGGCTCTATATTCACCCCTTCTTTGGATACTATATGGCCAAAGAGCTTTCCTTCTTCCATAGAAAAATAAGACTTCTTGGGGTTCAAGGACAACCCAAACTTCCTACACTTCACAAAGGTTTTCCTTAAATTCTTGATGTGATAATCATTTGTGATGGAGAAAATGGTCATGTCATCAACGTATATGACAATGAACTTGTGTCTCTCAACCACAAAAGTAATGTCCATAGCTCTCTTGAAATTTTCTCCTGCATTTATCAGACCAAAAGCATTTTGTCATACATGAAATCTCCCTGTGGAGTTGTGAAGGTTGTCTTCTCTCTATCATCTAGGAGCATGACCACTTGATTGTATCCTGAAAAACCATCCATCATGGATATCATGTTTTCCCCTACCACTTTCTATAGTATATGGTCCATCTTGGGTAGGGGGTAGTTATCTTTTAATGAACATTTATTCAGGTTCCTGAAGTCCACACATAGCCTTATTTCCCCACTCTTCTTTCTCACTAGGACTAAATTAGCAACCCATTTATAGTATCTTAAGGGGATAATAATCTGGGAATCCAATATTTTCCTCACCTCTTTCTCAATAGTAGGCAAAAGAAGAAGGTTAACTTTCATGAGCTTCTACCTAAAAGGCTTAGTACCAGGTTTGAGAGGTATTCAGTGCTAAATAATATTGGTATCATAAGTTTTTAGGTCCTTGTATCTCCATGCAAAGATATCCATGTACTCTTTGAACAGATGCAACTACTCTGCCCTATGATCATCATGAATATTTTTGGGAAACTTAACATATTTAGGATTTTTTTCAGTCCCAATATCATATTCGTCAATGCTATCATCTTTGGGAAGGATAACTGGTTTGATAGGTACATCATTTCTATCAAACAACTACTCTCAAGGCATTGGTCCTTTGGGGATGAAGTTATTCTTAAGCTGCAATACTTTATTCTCATCCATGTAATTGTTGAATTCAAGAATCTGTTTGGATTCCCCACCAATCTCATGTTTGTTGTCCTATTAATCATATGAATCGATATGAGTATTTGCAAACTCATTTATCACTTCGATGAACTTTTTGATATGTTGATCATCTTCAAAGACTTGCCAATATTTGATGTTATCAGGATTGGAATGTTTGTATCTCATCTTGATCTCATATTTAAATTTATGGGTGGTTGGTACTTTAAAGGTATTGGCATCTACTGCTAAGGAATCAGTTGGCCGATTAAACTCCCTCAAAACAGTAGAAATATTAAAAGCTACATAAAAATTATCAATCATATACATACCTGATTTATGTAAGCCCTCATTCTTGGATGCCTTGTTTGATAGGAGCCACTAACTTGCTGCACAATTGGCTATGAATCTCCAAATACCACCAGCTTAGTAATTTGCATCGTTCTTGTTGCATCTAGGCCTAAGATCAAGGCCTCATATTTAGCCACATTATTTGTGGCCTCGAACTCAAGTTTGTAGGACAAATGAACTTGTCTTTTGGTAGGGGATATGAGCACTACGCCAGTCCCAACTCCTTCTTTTGAGCATGAACCATCAAAAAACAATTTCCATATACCATCCACTTCTTCTACAGAACTTACAATCTACCAGCATTGGGGTTTCATTGTATTCTTCATTTACAGATAGGATACAACAGCCCAGATATTCATCAGCAGCATATATGGGATGATTCACAGGGTTATTTTGATCATTGACCACATAAGAAAACTTTGTCTCTCGATACATCCTTTTGAGCTCTCCTCCAAAAAATGGTACAATGGCATAAGTCATGTCCATTTACATAGTGCCTCCCAATTTTCATGCCCATGTTCTGGATAGTGGCATGCCATAATTTGTTGGTACATCAGCCACTACCACGTCCATCATAATGCTCATAATAGGCAGTTAGACCAGGGTCACAACCATGTCATTAATCAGCCCATAACACTTCACCTTCCTGACATCAAATGAATAAAGGTCATGATATGGCCTGGTTATTTCCAAACTCAACTTCTCCATGACTACTTTGGGAATTAGATTGTGTGATGCTCCAGAATCGACCATACAATTGTGTAGCATCTTATCATGAATATTCAAGATCACATAGAAGGGTGCCACATATTCTTATTTTTTATGAATATGAGGACCAAAAACTATGGTAGGGGACTCATCTTGTACATTCAAAGTGTTAGGAGGATTTGTTGATCCCTTCCACTGCATCATTTTCTCAGTTTATTTATGGTATGAGTGGTTTTTAGCCAGCTCCATCAGAGGCATAGGAATCTTGATATTGGATAGCTCACGTTCAATATTGAAAGGTGAAACTAACTCCTAAAATTACTTAGTTTCTTTTTCCTTTTTTACAGGCTCCAAAACTTCATCTACCCTAGGGATGTCTAGAATCTCTTTAGCTTTATGTTTGGACAAGTTTGGACCAACTTTCTTAGGTTGAGGTTGACTATCTGCAACAATTTTTTTCTGCCTAGGCCTGAGATCATACTTCTTGTGCATCTCAGCCTATAGTGCATTAGTAAAAATTATGTATTGAGCTAAGGATAAAGCTCCTTTGTTAGGTTGAGTGTTGGGCATCGACTTCTTAGGAATTGGGAACTCCTCATAATCATTTTGAGTGAGATGTATGGCATCATTCTCATCTTGAATTAGGTATATTTATTTTGTGTATTGATCATATCCCTCATCCACTACTTATTCAATAGAGTCGTTAACATTGTTGGATTTTACAGGGGGCTAAATGGGATGTTCTTCATTCCTTCTCTCCCTTCTCATGCGTTGTGGATTAGGAGGTCTACTTAACTGATTAGGATTAGGATTCCTTATGCCTCTCTCTTGAGGTCCTCTGTTTTCATTGTTATGCTCTATCTCAAATCTGGACATCTTGTTTATTAAATTCCTTACCAGTCTAGACATCTCATCTATTTTTTCTTCTTGGGGTTCTCTATTCAGATCGGAAGTACCACAATCTTCCCCGACCTTTTTCTTTGCAGCCTGATGTTTTTTTTGCTTCATCGTACATGATGCAATCATATTCCCTTCAATTTTTATCGCATCCTATTGCATTACTATCAGGGTCAGGGATCTTCGTTCTCTCAAGGTCATGGTAAAATCAACATCAAATGCCCCAATGTATGTCACTTTGGCCGATGGTTGTGATGGCTTTATATCTACGGGGATCTTGTTATAGAGATTATTAAACCTTCTGTTGAAGTCATCAACAATTTCATTGATTCTTTTCTAGAGTGAGCCAAATTCATTCAAGTAGTATAGGCTATCCTTTTTCTCACCCCACGAGCTTATGAGGGCAGCTTCTAGAGCTGGCCAACTATCAATTAATGCAACAGGTAACTCCCTGAACCATTTTCTAACATCCCCCCCAGAGTTTGGACAAATAATCTCATTAAGACGTCATCGTGCTCTACAAACTGGTCATCTGTAAAGTCTCGGAAATCACTCATATGTTCAACTAAATGGGTTTTATCCCCATAAAATTTGGGAAGATATTTCATGTAATTTTCAGGGAGGTCATGGGTGATTTGGGGCAGATTTAATGGGGAAAATATGGAAGTGACCCAAGGATTTATAGAGGGTGGGGGAGGTTGATTTCCCCCAAGTATTCCTCCACCTAAGCCAACCATAATATTTTGCAAAATGATGTTATGGGCTTCAAAACACAAAGGAGGAACATGGATTTTCAAGAAAGGTCTATAGGAAGAACTAACTTCTTGATTAAATTCTAGAGGAGAATTTGGGAGATCTATTAATGATTTTGAAGGAAACTTTGCAACAAAAATCCAATCTTCATATATATGAGTCAGATCTATAGATTCAACATTTTGGTGAACAATGGAAGGAGATATTTCTAGATAAGGGTTACTTGAGAAAAAGGAGGTTGACGCTCTCTGATGTTCCTCCAAGTCACAATATTTTATGGATCATAATATATCAGAACCTGATCAGGATCAGGGTAGATTTTGGTGTGTCTTCTAGCAGAGGCTGGATTGTCCTTCTCTGGAGTCCCTAGGTAAAAGATTAACAACCAAGTGCATGAGGCCTATTCACCATCAAGACTCAGAGCTTACAATGTCGTATCCTAGGGAATATTTCTTCAAATTCAGTCCCCGAAAACGACGCCATTCTGGATATTATCCCTTGAGATGTTCCGGGCTATTATTGGAATGATGTCGAGGCACGCCAAGGGCCAAGACTCAGGATGAACCTTTAGGCCATATTTGCAGTAAAGTAACATTGCAATATTTTGGGAAGTTTTTCCCTCTCTCTTTCTTAAAATTAAAGGACATCAAACAGTCTCAATTCAGCTGACAAATGATCTCAACTATCAGAGGAATTTGTCCATGAGTGTCTCAAACAATCAAGCTTGAAAGGAGGATGAAAAGGTGGACTAGAGGAAAAACAGAATAAATATACATGGAATTATTAAAAATGAATCATGTAGCCTATGGAAAAGAACAGTGTGTTGAGAAATTTAGAATTCAACGGCTCTAACAAGTGTAAAAAGATCAACAAACACATGCATCAAACAACCAACATATTCATAATTCAAATTCAAGGAGGTACCCTCTGTGTATCATTTAAATGCACAAAGAAATTGAGAAGAAATGGTAATTCATTCAGAGGAAATCATTTATGTATTAGGATTAAACATCATGTAGTAACACTAAATATTAGGTATAATCTATTGCTTGAGATTTATAAATCATATATGATACAATAAAGAAAGAATGGTAGGAGATGCTTTACAGGAACACAACTACAATAGATGGAGGAATCACACACTGAAACTTAAATGCAGGGGATGAATATCTGGCTGCCTGTTGCATTTATCAACTGATTGTGCTCATGGTTTCTTGTCAAACAACTATGGTTATAAGAAACTCTTAAACTCCCCAAAGTGTTTACCTTAACAATGGGCGTCTACTTTGCCTGTTATCCCTCTTTCTCATGCCCTAAACTGCTTCTTGAAACCACTTCCAGCTTCTCGAAACCATTTCTAGTTTCTTGATTCTTGGACGGTTTCTCCTCTTGGTAAAATTTGGTTTACCTTCACCTAGGTGAAATTTTGTTATGGAGAGAGATTGTGGGGTGACCGGAAACTCATCATCCAAGATATACATCGCGCCTGGATCTTTAAAGTATCTTTATAATCATTTCTTCTGCAAAAACTTGAAAATACTCTTCAGAGATCGCGTGACTCAGTTATCGTTGGATCAAAAACTCGGTGAGCAATCTCAACTCTCGATCACATGTATCCCATCGGAGCACACAAGGCCTATAAAGGTATAAAACTTAGTAGTCGTTGGATCTATTCTATCAAATTTTAATCATTAATCGGAGTAGCACCCATCAAAGTGATTGGGGTTTGGGCTTCAAATAAGACTCTGCCGAGGGAGCTCCAAAATTACATCTCGATCGTCAATTTGGAGCTACGTAGGGAGGTCCGAAAGAAGATCTGGACTGCTAATATGAGATCGAGATAAAACATGGGTTGTTGATTTTCCTTGACCAAGCCTAGAGTCGCTTAAGAATTGATGATACCATCGCTACCATCAGCTGGGTACTGTGGACACGTGTCAACTTTTCATTTTTTTGCTTGGATGTTGATATGGAAAAGGGATATGACACATGTCACCTGAATTAAATGTGTTTCCCTATATCTTTGGAAAATTTCACGTGTCCACGTGGCAACCCCTAGTTAGCCCTGATAGTGCTCTACTAGTACGTTGATTGTCCATCGAGGGACGCACTTTCTTGAATATGGGTCATTGATCAAAGTTACTCTATCGGAGTGATCAAGGTGTGTCTTCAAATGGGACTCTGAAGAGAGGAGTCCGTAGGGATTTGACAAGATAAATCTGGACCATCCATTGGAGGTCCAAGAATCATTGTGGGCCATTGATCTCGGCGTGGTCAAAAAGAAAAATTGGGCTAAGGAAAATATTAGTATGCTAATGCCATCCTGGACACGTGGCAATTTTCTATTGGCCAATAAGTAAGCTAACATGACAGGAGAGTGAGGCACGTGTCACCCAGATCTGATATGTTTTGGGGTGCTTTTGGTGTGTTCCACCTATCCACATGGCAGTCACTGATTGAGCATGACAATGCTTCGTTGGCAGGATGAGGTCACACTCGGCCAGAATGCTTCGATGCCCGAGAGCGGATCTGGACCATTAATCTGTCCAGCTTGAAAGAGGTCTGAGAGCAGATCTAGACCATCTGTCGGGGGTCCCCCTCGGAGTCTTCAGGGTCTGGGTCACAAAAAGGACTTCGATGAGGGGACTCCAAGACTGACTATTGACCTTGATATGAATTTGCGAACGGTATCTTAATGATGCATGAGGATTATCGATTGGAGGAACAAGAGATCAAACGAGGGTCATTGATCTCACCTTGCTCGAAAGAAAAAATCGACTATGGAATACATTTTCAGGTTGACGCCACCCTGGACATGTGGCACCTTCTTGTTGTTTCGTTCTACCACTTATGTGGCAGAGGTGAGGGACACATGTCACCCATTTTTTACATGATTTGGGGTCACTTTGGTGGGTTTCACATGTCCACATGGCAGCTCTGGATTGGTTTTGATAGGGCCTCGTTGGCATGTTGCATTGTCATCTCCTCTGCATTTTGTCAATGACGACGTTATCGTCGACACTGTGGAAACTTACATTGGGGGTTTCTCTTTTCATTTTCCTAACGACAACCCTTGAACTGATCTCTACCGTTGATTTTTCGTCGATGCGAGGAGAGTCGTTGACCTGGCTCACCCAAAATCCAAAAGCAACTAAGGTAAAGGTCGTTGTGTTGACATCATTCTAAACACGCGATGGCTTTCTATTGGCCCACGATGGTGCTAATGTGGTAGGGAAACAAGACACATGTCACCCAATTTTGACATATTTACCTTTGCTTCTGATGGGTTCCACCTGTCCACGTCGCACTCTCTGATTGGCTCTGATAGTTCTTTGTTGGCGTGCTGACGTGACCCCCAACTGGGAGGTTTTAATACTCGAGAGAAAATCTCGATCGTTGATATTCTTAGGGGTACGATTGATAGCGCCTATCAAATATGGGTCGTTCGTTAGGGGTGTGCCCATCAGATTGCTTGGGAGCTAGGTCGTTAGGAGAAACTCTGATGATCATTGATTTAAAAGGACTAATGTGCATTGCAATCCAAGTCATCAATATTTAGAGGTTTGGAAACCTGTTAAATTTGTGCCTTTAAGTCGTGGTCTTATGGCAAGCCCCTGGGCTATTGACTCGCCCCCCATCCCCTCCCTTTTTGCACGCACCAAAACCCCCTTTTGGTACTGCGAGAAGCCCCTTTTGGTACTGTGACAAGCCCCTTTGGACTGCGCCAAACCTCTTTGGACTCCACCAAGCTCCAAGATCTTAGTATTTTGCCTTATGTGCACAAGGGTGTGGATTTTCTTGTTGTTTCTTAATTTTTCCTTAGAAAAATTTGACTGTGAGTTGCACAAAAGCTCTTGAAGCTTGACTTCCTGCAACTAACTTGTCTGATCTCGGCCTTATAACTTCAGTCATCCTTCATTTTATTGCAAGAACAAATACGATACTAACACAAAGCAAACAATTCCTCTTACACCAAAGAAGGGTAAATCAACATACCTTTAACTTGAACGTTGTTCCTTCATGTCCTAGATGATGTAGATATGAAGTTCCAACACCATCTCCTATCACTTGCTTTCTGCACACAAGCAACAAACACTGCCAATATTCTTCTTTCTCTAGTGTTAGGAATAATAAATATGCCTTAGATCTATCCTAATCTATTACTCATAAGATCAAATCCAATTCATTCATGAATGGAACAAAAATAATATGGAGGAAATCAATCATCTATTATATTATCATAGAGAACTTACATCAAATCATACCTTAGTGATGATGTCATTCTCCTTTGACCCCTTGCACCTTGCTCCTCCCTTAGCTTCTTGGTCAAGCTAGGCACCTTTAACTTCTAGTTGTGATGGATGGAACAAGCACCTATGCAAATGGGCAGCATAACATTTGTCTTGAATTCTCTTTCCTCTTGCCCAAGACTTTCCTTTGTTATATATTTCTTTTGAGGAGGCTTGGGAGAGCTTCTAAAGACCAGTAGAGACTCGAATGATGTAAATTCCTAGGCCCTTGCCATGAAGATACAACTCATCCCTCGCCTATCACATTATAACTCTCCGAATTTAGAAGTTTTACAGATCCTCGCTTGTTTAGCTACTAGTGACCAATGAGGATCCTCACTTGTTGAGTTACTAGTTGTTGATCTATATGTAGCTTAATACCTATCTTCTTCTTATATCTCTTTACTTAAAAAAAAAATGAGTCATGGTGGGTTCGTTCAAGGAGGGTGTATTTTCTTTCCCAAAGAAATCCGTGTTATACAAAACGCATCTTTCTTCTTTGTTGTATACAAATTTCACCAAGACCTAACCATTTTCTTGATATATGGTGGGTTTGCGGGTTTTCAGACTCGTGGGTTCACTTATTCTTATTTTAGTTCGCTACCTCCAAGACTTAATGATTTTCTTGATATCCTTTACATCACGGGTTCGCAGACTCATCCTCACATTTCTTCTATGTCTGTCACCCCGCCATTTCATATACCTTACCTTTTTCACATTCATCTAGGTCTATTTAATGTTATTCCTACGAAAAGTAAGTGTTAATTGGATTATGAAAAGGTTGTTAATGATTGCATACTTCTCGAGGTAATATCATTTAATTTTATTAACTTATCCATTGAAAAGGACTTAACTCATATCACTAAAAAGATTATATTTCAATATTCTAAGGAATTATATGAAGAGTTTGCCAGCTACACTAGAATAGCCATGAGAAAACAACAGTTTTGTGGAGACAACTTGAACCTGTTCGCACGAGAAGACTACAATTTTCACTGGTCAAGGTCTTATTGGTATTTCACAACATTGCCCCTACTAGAAAGAAATGAGAATAAGACTTGGACATCAGGTATTGCTCTATTTGGAAGATTTCCCAAAGTTTTCAATTGCAAAGACATAGTGTCCTGGTGTGTTGAAAAGTTTATTCAAAATCAAATGTAATTCTACTACAAAATGGATCCCATGTCTCTTTAGCGCCTTCAACTTTAAGGAATATGATAAAATTACCATATTCACCTATTACATTCAAAGGAGACGAATATAGAAGTTTCCTCAAGGAGAAGAAACTCAAGGACTTCTCATCCAACAATTTTTTCATTAACAGCAGGGAAAAATTACAATATGTTCAATAGTATTCCCATACACCCTTGCCAACCCTTTAGTTCTCATGGATGCCTGAATATATACAAAAACATATGTCTATAATATCAAATTTGGATCCAACTATGATCCTACAATAGTGCTAGCAGTTGCACATAATCAACATGAGATATTTAACGAAGAGTCGACTAGGACTCATTTAATTTAACTACAACGACTTTGATATGACAATAAATGAAACCCAAAATTTTGATTTCCACTACTGATGTCCGTTGGAGATGAGATGGCACACTTGTCAATCCATTCAAGCTGAGTTGGAGGTGTTATGGTCATTTTGTCACTGTTGTGCAACAAGTTTGTTGCACAATCACCACCTACAGGAAAAATGCAGTAGAGTTTGTGCAACAACAAGTGGTCTATCATCTCGTGTTTAATTTCAATCTTTGACTGATAGTTGACGTTGTCTGAGGGTGATTTCAATCATATAAAGATGATGTGGTTCCTTACAACTCTTTTTAGTACTTCTTTAAATCTCCCTTTATTTCCCAAATCATCAAACCTATGAGTAATAGAGCCTCTTTGATAAAATAATGTGCTTATGTATGTGACCTTTTGCAAAAAAGGAGTCGAAATGGAAAAATGAAAAAAATGTGTCAAAAAAGTCTCAATGGTTCAGTTCTCTGCTGCTTCAGCTAGCAAGTCAAGCTTGCCCTTCTTTCCAATCTCCACCTGTTGCAAACTTTGCTTGAGGGTCTTGTTCTCCTTCCTCAAAATGAGGTTTTGTTGATAAAAACTCTTCAATTGTCTGTGTAATGGCAGGGTTCTTCTCACCATTGATGAAACTTTGTTGATTGCAAGTCCACAGTCTCTTAGGTGTTCTGCAAACTTCATTTTGAATACCCTATCTCCCTCCCTGAGTTGAAATATCACATTTCGTGCATCTTTGAGCTGTTTATTTAGCCTCTTGAAAGTGTTTTTCCTTCATCATCTTTCTTTTCTGTTGGTTGATTCTGTGTTGGGATTCCCTCTTGATGTTGTAACTTCCTACTTGAGGACCTTGTTAAAGGCACACTAGGCTTAGGAATCTCCTCTACCTCTGGAGTCTGTTCTATTGCTTTCCCTTTACTCCTTGTTTTGGAACTAGTTGGAGTTGATAGTGCCAACCTTTCTCCTATCACATAGATATATTTCCTGAAATCCCCTTCTAGAGACTTCTTCTTCAATTCTCTATTTTCATGTTGCAATTGTGGTATGATAGAGTGAGCCTTATTCAACTATTCTTGTGACTCAATAATTTAAGTGTCTCTATCATCTGAGAGGGTTGGTTGTATGAAGGTTTATGGAGTCTCACTAATTTTCTGTGATGTATGTATAACATGCATTCTCTTTGATGCAGACTTGGTGAGTGGTTTTCTAGAAGCTTCTATTAGTTCTAGAGAGAATTGGAGTTTCTTCCCTTTCTCTTTAGCATGTTGACTTGCTACAAGCTCTTCAGTCTCTTTTGTCGTTTTCTTAACAAAACTCTGAGGGATTGATGTTGCAATTCTTTCTACTGATGAGGTTGGATTTCTCAAACTTTGTGGGTTTCCCAGGGAATCTATTGCTATGCTTGATGAATTTAGATAATACTCCCAGTCTCGATTTCCCTTTATGATTTCTTCTAATACTAACAATTTGATCAAATAAAAATGGAAGAGGCTAGCATCTCCTTACTCCTTCCTTAGTTGTACTCTGTTAGGCATCCTTCCTAGTCTTATGAAAAGGTAATATGGTAGATTCAAAGGCTACCGGTGAAGTGCATTAAGAGCATGATATGGTATTGGTAAACCCTATTAAATCTCCCTTCACATGTAAAAAACCTCTCGATAACCCTCAACAAATCATTATGACTTTCCAATAAAAACTCTCTGGGTAGGGTAGCTCTGAATTTAGTATTTCTAAATTCATGCTTCAGAAAATCATGATGGTAAGATAGATCTAATTGCATACCTCTGAACCATTGTTCTCCATGAGCAAGGATTTATGTTGCAAAAGCAATGTTATCTTCATAAACCTGCAACTAGAGGTTTCCCACCTTAGCCTTAACGCCATTAAAATTCTCTACAAACTCCCTCGCCACCTGTCTGTTGTACCCCTGAATTTTTTCACAAAACCTAATGCAACCCACTTGTTCAAAGGATGCTCTGATTCTTGGCTATGCCTTTACCAAAATTAAACCCCATGGATTAAACCTCACGATATCCCCACTCTTTACATTCTTTCTTCGACGTTTTGGAGTTGTCATGATGTTGGTGTGTGTCAACCCTGTGTGGACTGTAACCGTGTGCAACGATGATGAGAACAGGTACGCAACAATAGATTGCAATTTTCAACTTGTTGTATCAAGTTAACACTTCAAATTATGATACTCCACCCAGGTATTTCTAATAGAGGGAATCATTAAGCATGCAAAACTTTATTGCTGGGGCATTTGTCAAAATTTGTTGGGGCATTTGTCAAACAAAAGGGCATGACCAACAATTCAAAAAGATCTTCTTTTGACTTGAAGGCAATCTTCCATACATCTGTCTTATTTATT
>JASDQU010010151.1:63437-74996 GCA_032191745.1 Picea mariana | reverse complement strand
TTGAACTTGAAACCTCATCGTACATAAGCTGCCCCCCGGGGGCTATTTTATTTTTTAAATTTACATTAAAAAATAAATAAATTGAAAAGAAAAATCTACATACATGTTTCTTTTTTTCATTAAAGCAAAAAACACATTTTTTTACTTAATGTTTTTTGAAAGAAAAAAAAAAAAACAATTTTTTTTAGAAAAAAGAAACATATTTTTCTATAAAAAACATATTTGTTAATGAAAAAAACCATTTTTTAAAATAAAAAATTGTTTTATTTAATGAAAAACATGGTTTTAAAATGAAAATACAAAATTTTAAATGAAAAAGCACCTTTTTTATTTTAAAAAAAAACTCATAATTTTTTTGGAAAAAAGTTTAAAATCAAACAAAAAAATAAGAAAAAAAAAACATAAACCATTAATAACATATGACATTTAAAATGTCACTGTGGTATAGAGACTGGGTGCGATCCCCTACTGATTTTGACGGCTTAGATGCCCCTGGGTTATAACATCTTAGCCACAAGCCAATCCCACAAGTTAGAGATATTTAGCTAACAAAAAAAAACATACACAATTTAAAACATAACATATAACATTAAAAAATATAATAGGACGAGACTATGGCTAGGGTTTTCCCTAGCTGCAGTCCGCGATAAGCTTTGTTGCGGCCTACTCTAGGCCTGTATTTTTTTTCTTTTTTTCCAAGTGCCGATGGAGATCTCTGGTTCGCTGGTTTGGCTTGTGATTTCCAGTCTTGAGTGCAGCGTTGCAGATCTGTTTCTTGTGATCTGATCTGGTTTGGTGTTTGATGCGGGGCTCCATGGGACGAGTATCTTTTGCAACCGCCTTATGGTGGTCGTGCTACTCGTATTTTTCTTAATGCCATTTGGATCTGGTGATTGCAGGCTACAGACCTCCGATCTCATGTGTTGGGTTTGCATGTGGAGGTTTTTGTGTTCGCCGGTGGCTGTGCTCCTTCCAGGCGCGGATATTGTGTGGCTTTATTTTTTGCTGGCCAAGGTTTGTTCTATCTTGCTACAGTTGGGATTGTGGAATGCAGTTCGTTTCTCTTGTTTTTTTGGTTTGTTCAGGGTTTGATGTATGCTTAGATTGAGGTCCTTTTGGTGAGTGTTGATGCCTCTCTCTTCCTCATTTCAGTTGGGGGTTTGGCCAGAGCTTTGAGGTCCTTTCTAAGGGCATGCAATGTTGATGCTTTGACACTTTGAAATCCTTTTCGAGGGTGTGCAACTTTTTGGTTTCTTTCTTTTTGGTGTTCGTAGGTTGGGGTTTTCTATGGTGTCGCTGGCTTCTCGTTCTGTTGATGTGAGAGCTTCATACTGCTCTGACCTGGTCCTTCCGGCAACTGTGGTTTTCTTTGGGATTGCTTTCCCGACGTATCTTTCACAGAGGGGTTTCTTGTTCTTCATTGTGTTCTTCTCAACTCATTTATTATATATTTCTTTGTGGCTTATTATCCAATTTCTTAATCCCTTTGGGTTTCTATTTTCCAATCACTTTACCCATAACCGAGTTATGCTTAAGACACCTACAAAATGTAATTTAGTTCTCTTTAGATGAATAAAATTACGTTTTTTTCATGAAAAAAAATTAACATTAATAACATATAACATTAAAAATATTAATAACATATAAATTAAAAAACATAACAGAACATAAAATAAAACAAAATACAAATAACATTAAAATTGTTTTAATATAACATAACAAAATATAATATATAAAAATAAAACATATGAAAATAAAACAAAATAAATATAACATTAAAATTGTTTTAATATAACATACAAAAATATAATATATAAAAATCAAAAATATAATATATAAAAATAAAACGAAATACATATAACATTTAAAAAATATAATATATGAAAACAAAACAAACAAAACACACAACACATCAAATCGTTTTACTTTTATAAAGGAAAGGGTTTTAATATAAGGAAAATGAGGAATCGTTTTAATATAATAAAGGAATGAGTTTTAATAATAATAATAATAATCTATTTTTAAGGTTACGACCAAGCCAAACATCAAATTGGTGTATGAGACTTCATTTGCTCAACGATATGATTGCTAAAGTCTATGGAGGTATACATACTCTACCCCCTCTCTGGATTTGAACTTATGAGCTCTTAAGAAGAAATACATGTTCTTAACCATTAGGCCCATATGGAAAAGGAGGAGGAGGCGATGCCCGCCATCGCCCTTCTCCCTTTCCACCTCGTGATAAAAAGTGGAAAGGAAGAAAACGATGCCATACATCACCTCCTCCCCTTCCTTTTTTAATATTAATTAAAATAATTTTAATATTATATGTTTTTATTTTATTTTTATTTTAATATTTTTTATTTTCTATATGCTATATTTTTTTGGGGTATATTAATTAAAATAATTTTAACCTAATGTGTTTTTGTTTTTGTTTTTTTTATATTTTATTTTCTATTATATATATATATATATTTTTTTTCTATGTTATATTAATGTTATATTTTTTTAATGTTTTTAACGTTATATGTTATTAATATTTTTAATGTTATATGTTGTTAATTTTTTAAATGTTATTTATATTGTTTTTTAAATACCCAGATGTGGGTGTTACTAGACTCACAAGACCCATGATGGAGCCGTGGTTGAGGTTCCAACAAGACACCACATGGAGTCCCCATGTGTCCCCCCCTCATGTGCATTAAAACTCGAGGTTCATCGAGGTCTTGGCCATTTAATTCCCTGGCCTTTCGACCGTTGCTTTGGGCTTTTTCTGGTACCATTGTAACCATGCCGATTTCCTGGTTATGATGGCCCATGGGCTCTTGCTATGGAGGGAAAACAACATTCCCATCTTATGTGTGTTGATGTTGAGGGCCTGTGCAGGAAATACCATGCATAGCCGAAGGGCTGAGGTTATGATATCGGAGAATGTTACCTTAGGTTTAAATCCCCAACAAAAAAACACATTAAACTTTAGGTTAAATCTCCTCTAGCCTAAAGTCTAAGCATAAAATCCTTTTGCCTTATATTTTTATTTTTATTTTAAATATTTAATTTATATGAAATAACAAAGTTAAAATCAAACTTAAAAAAAATTAACAACTCAAAAAAAAATATGTAAAAAAAAACTTTACTTAATAATATTTGTATTTATTTTGTAAAAAAATAACTAAAACAAAACAAAACTAATAAATGTGTTCATGATAAAATGAGTTAGTTAAAATAAAAGTTTATTAAACAAAATACTCAAAGAATATTAAAATAAACTATAGTAATTATGTAGTGATGTAATACTTTTTATTTTATTTTTTTAAAAGATGGAATCTAATAAATAACAAGAAAGCTAAAATAAATAAAATAGAGATTGAAATTCACTAAATAAAATACAAGAAAATTATGTATAGAGTTTTACAAAAGTACTAGTTCTATTAGTTTAATTTTTAAAAATTTTAAGTGTTGAATTAATAAAAATATGAAAGAAGTTGAGATTAAAAAATAAACAAAGAGACAATTTGAGAGTGTAAAAGAATTTGATTTTCTCTACACAATTTTTTGAATTTTTGAAATTTATGAGTTGTTATAATAGAAAGATCAAGAATGAAAGAAGAAGAAAGCTGAGTTAAAATGGAATAGAGCAATGGTGGCCATAACACAAAGTGCGAACATACATATCAGAATTGATTAGCGCTGAATAAAATCAGGGTTAAATACAATAAACTGACAAATAAACTATTCACCTTATGAGAACCATCAAAACTCATCCTCGCTTCATCCCTTAGCTGCTTCGCAAGACCCCCTGCTGCCAAAAATTCCGTCAATCCCTACTGATTGTGTAAAGGAAGAATAGTAATTTAAAAAAATAAACGTAACTGGGCTCCAAGCATACCTCTCTTCAAGTTTTTTTCCTCCTTAGCAGACTGCTTGATGCTTTCTTTTATAATGTTTGATTGACGCTTCCATCAGTTAGGGTTGATCAAAGTTTTAACAACTGAAGTCCATACGGGCTTGAAATGCTAACATATTAAATAATATGAAAAACTTGTTAAGTAATTTAGTTATTCCATTCTTTTATATACCTGTAAATATTTGTTTGTGTCTTGGGAGAGATTCGTGGATCTCATCGGGAAAATTACTAGCAGAAATAATGTCCATATGCTTGATACCGAATGGAGATTTACCTCCTGTACCAGTCGATTTCTGCTGACGATCGATCGACATACCCAATATCCAGCCACTCCCCAATGACTACAACTCAATTCTTCTTCTATTTGTAATTCCTATCATAATTTCTCACTCGCTTGCCTGAATTGCTTTCAAAGACAGTCCAATTAATCTAGGGAAAATTTGTTTACTTCACTCGTACACATCGTCCAACTACTGGATGAAATCATTATTCTTTTCCATTCTTAATATGAAATGGTTTTTGATTGGATGATACAATCCAATCTATTAGCATAAGGAAATTACAATTTTACTTTTGACATGGCATGGGTAATGTCAAAATGGTAACCTTCAAAAGGAAACGTGGTAAAACTTTATGAAAACTAAGTAATGATTGGGTATATCCTTAATATGAGAAGTAGATATATAATAATATAATTGCTTTTAAGACTTGGTAAGGTATAAAATAAAGTAAAATTCATAACATGAAGTGGCCTCAAAAGGGTATATGTCATAAATAAAAAGTATGTAAACTTTGAAAAATAAGTGATAAGATATGGGATGATGGCATGATGGCATAGCCATAGGTAATCTTTAATATTTATTCATTTTCTTTGCATAAAAAGATTATGATGACAAGGTAAGGTAAGATAGAGTGATTTATGAAGGTTTAGAAATAATAGTATAAATGTGCAAAATAGGACAACACGAGTAATGTGATAAATGAGAAAAGGGTCATGTTTAGTAATAAGTTAAATGTCACGATGATTTGCCAGGAACATTGCATTATATTTAACGAGATTGGGTGAAACTTTGTGCAAGCATTTTGATTTAAGGGGGAGCCTGACAACGCTTTGTCGGCTAAGCACTGTTGACCAAAAATGTAGTCAACAAGGCGCTTCTGGAAGCTTGACGGTTTACTTGGTCGGGTATCAACAACAACCTAGTTCAACTGGATTTCTACGAGGTGAGATTATCAGGCTCAGTCATTAGTTTAGTGCTCTTTGGTTTTGTTTGCTTGGAATTTATTTCTTCAGTCTCATAGGTGGGGAGCTTCAACCTCACTGAGAGGTGCAACACTCCTAGGTAGAAAACCATCCGCTTGCCTTCGATCTCTAAAATTCCTAGGTGGATAAGAGCAACTCCTCGACATGGGAGAGGCGAAAGAGGCATCACTAGTTAGGAAAGGTATCGACGTTCAGAGGGAGAGGGATATGCATACTTTGTCCCAGACCATTTGCACAGAATGTTGGATGAATGTGAAGTTGAGGTGGTGGCTCAACACCTGGTAAACCAACGAGCCCGGTAATGTAGAAAGCATTATTGGTCTGTAAAAACATGCTGGCCTGAGTCCTCATGCACACACTAGGAATTATGTCAGACAATTATTCTTCTAAGTCGTCCTCTCCAACCATTAGAGCAAATTCTTCTGAACCTACACTGAAAGCTCCAGAACCCCCTGCACAACAAGGAATGGAACCACTCTCAGCTAAGGGAAAGGATCAGGATGGTGAAGCACTGAGAACATCGACCAACTTCAGATGAAGCATGTTTGACGCAACGACCAAGACCACTCTCCTCCACTGCTCTAGCAATTTGGTCATCCTTCCAAGGAAATCCAAGACAAGTCATCCAACGAAGACTCCCACCACTGTCCAGTGACTGAAGAGCATCCTAATAAAACTACTTCCAACATTCCCCAGAATTAGTTCTAGTTTTCGGGGAGATTGTTTCAATTAAGTTGCAATTTTAACTCCAAAAATAAGAAGGGTGCTACTGGTAGTATCACATTTCGATTTGAGGGCCAATTTTATGCAATGGTATTGTTGTCAAGACAATGATCGGGAAAACTATTTCAATTAAGTTTCAATTTTAACCACCCTACAAAAAAGGGGTGCTACTGGTAGCACCATTTTTTGAAACAAGGGTAAAAAATGTGAACTCTAAAAAATGAGAACTCTGGAGAGTAGTACTCATTAAGTTGGTAACTTTGTTTTTGTTGGATGTGGAGATGTGCATTCTCTAGCGACGAACACAACAGTTGGACTGATCACCCGACTAGTTCAAAACTTGAGAGGATCCAATGTACATGACACACAAACGATGGAGTTGAAATATCTAAGCCATCATAGGTCAAGATCATCCAACAATTGGACACACTTTGAAGAACTTCCCGAGGAGATTTTTCCTTGACAACAACAATTGAGGAAACAAAAGTTGTTGAGTGGTGACGAGCTCTAGAGTTGGAGCAAAGACACCATAGAGATTGGCGGATGTTGTCGGGGATGAAAATGACTCGGAGTGGGAGAGTATATAAGGTACCCACAACACCCATCGAGTGCACACTCTCTTTGGGTAGACTTGGGGACGAGTCAGGCAAGAGAAGACAAAATGCATGCGATCGGTTGGGAAAATAAAGATGCATGGGTGTGGGTAGGGGAAACTTGCGTGCACAATGATGACGTGCGAAACCAATGGGACAAACACCTCACTTTCCTTAGAATGATTGACAGAGACTTGAGTTGCATTTTGGTAAGGGCAAGGAAACTTGGGAGCATTCCCAAGGAATGGACCTGTTTTCCTTTGGCAACATGGGCACACTGAGGAGGTTGGATGACCCCATCAACACACCCATGAGGAGTCACGATGATCAACACAAGGAAGAGCACAAGGCAAGGGGCATGTGCCCAAGGATGGGGTGCATTGGTTCAAGAGACATGACGGTTGATGGGCGCGCAGACTCTTTTGGGAACCACGTATACAGAGGGGCGTGAGGAGTCATTTGAGTGTCGAGAATGGGCACAACACACCCAAATGACGTGAAATTTCACATTGATGACCCTTGGAGTAAGCACAAAGGCACACAACCAAGGAAGGTAGATTTTGGCAAGATATTTGCAGAGACCAAGTCCGAGGAAAGGTATAACTAAGATAGAGCTACCAAGATGGAAAACAAGTAACCAAGGATGGTGTTGAATGTTCATTAATTACATTAACATTAGATTTACCATAGCAATTTAAAATTATTTTGCATGCTCGTTTCTCCATAGGTGATGTTGCACCATCACCACCCAACCATAGGCACCTACTCGTGCCACCCTCGAGCATAACATATACATCCTGTGAAACCCTTCTACACAAGGGGAGAAAACCCAACCAACTTCTTATAGAGAATATCCTTGCCAAGACAAAATAACCAAGAACAATCTCTATCCACTAGAGAAAAACACAAAGAATATAACCCAACAACATAGATGCAACACATCCTAGCCAAAGTGCTAGGGTGTCTAGCCTCCACTAGCGCACCACTAAGAGATAACCAACAATGCAATTGCAGCTCACTTTAGCCAGAGTGCTAGAGTGGCTAACCTTCACCATGTGCATCACAAAAGACAAACCCTATCTAGAGGTACGAGGAAACCCTGATATATATGTGCCCTATGTCCTTCCTTTTGCAACTGCATCTCTCTACCAAACTTGCACTATATCTCCATGAGAGAGTGTTCCAAATGAGGAAGGCGTCACTCTTATTTATACTAATTTGTCCAGTGACTGTTCTGGCAGGGTCGACCTGACTTTCTGGAAAGTATATTTTCTGTTTATCTTTTTCTTCTGGAGTTGACTTTACTTCTGGAGCATTATAATTCTTCTTTGTTATTTTCTGTGAGGCTGAATTATCTTATGGGATCTTCTTTGACTTCCATTGGTTTTCCTTTAATGTCTTGGAAAATTCGTCTATAATAAATGTTATCTCAAAGGTGAGTACCTCTCATAGCTACTAGAAACATCAACACTCCCTCTTAGCCAGAGAGGTATTCTCCAAGATGTTTTTCCTCTGGTAACCATGCCATGGTCACGCAGACCATGCTATGTTGGATTACTGAGAGCGGGGGTGAATCAGTAATAGCGTAATTGTAATCATTTTTCTCCAAATAATCCAAGTGTTATATCAATGTAGAATTATTATCCAATAATGATAAATAACAAATGAACAATCACACACATACGCAAAACACCAGTTTTTTACGTGGAAACCCAAATTGGGAGAAAACCACAGAATTCTTTATCTTATATGTCTTGAAGAATTACATTCATTGGAAGCACCAACTTCCTTTGTTTTCCAGCTGCAACTGGAAGGAGACTCCAACCCCCTAGTTTCTCAGGCTACAACCTAAGGAAAGCTCCAACTCTCCAATTCTCTGGCTACAACCAGAAGAAGGCTACAACCCCCTATGTTCTCCAGCTACAACCGAAAGGTGGCTACAAACACCTGTCCTTGCCTCGTCCAACCACCCTGAAGTAGAAGTAGAATGATGGAACCACTGTCACACTATCACTGTGAGATATACCACTGTAAACATGTACCGATTAAACTGAACCATGCATCAACCTGCACCTCAACCTGTACCATAAACAAGTGCATCAACCATGCACCAACCTGTACCAAACAATACGTAATCAACTTGTACCATAAATAAGTGCAACCAACCATGTACCAAGTATGTACCAATAATGTGTCAAGTACTCATCAACTATGACTCATCAATATGTACCAACATCATCAACTATACACCTCATATATGTGCCAACTCATCAACTACTTGTCTCAACCATGTACCCAACTTGTACCTCAACCAAAATCCCTCATCAATTTCATCATCCAAATATGATTTGTAACTCTGTAATAGATCTGGTGTATATGATCACATACCTGCAAACTTTCCTTAACTTTAACAACAAGAGACTAGCATTTTCATCAAACGTTTCTTTAGTCTCACAAGACTAGTTTTGGATTAGTCAACAACCCTAACTTGAAATAATCTTAACTTTGTACATGTAATGAATAAAGATTTGAAATTGATACACAATGTTCTTCAGTGTGTTTTATGCAATTCCTCTAGGTGTCACTACTTGAAACCTCTCATAAAAGGAGTTATGGCAAAAATGACACACCTTGTTGAATTCTAGCTTATTCTAGAGAGAGACCTTGTAGAGCGTGCTCCGCACAAAATATTTGTTGAATTGATATGAAACTGTTACACAACATACTATAGAATTTACTCTAACCAACACATTTTTTCTTACTGAATTTGGATCTGTTATGAAGAAGTTATGACATTTTTACCCGAAACACCCGTTTTTGACTATTTTCAGGACTAGCCACAAACCCTATTTTCCACGAAGTGTAACTCCAAAAATAAAACGACCCACAAGCTGAATTTTTTACCACAGATAATTGGATATGTTTCCTCAATGGAATAGCAATTTCATGGTCTGAATAATTCTAGAATTTTTTTTATTGCAAAAATAGTGAGATGACCTAAAAAAAACATACCTTAGAAAACATCATCAAAAGAATTTATCCTTCCTTGAATTCCGGCCTTCTTTTCTTCACTTTCCTCAAAAATTCGGCTTAGATATCCTTTGGTTACCTTAGACACCTATAGGTATTCAATTTGAATTATAGTACACTCATCACTTCACTTTATTATTTACCTTTTAAAACCTCTTAAACCACTTTGACTACTTTGACCTTTTGGGGCTTCAAGATGATATATGAGAGTCCTCCAACTTCGTAAGGCCATAAATCTCAAACTGTGAGGAGTTATGTGACGTTCCAGATACCACCAGAAATGGCATGAAACGAAATATACATATAGGATAGTTTCACTCACAAATTCACTGGCGTTCAACTCATTATTCCACACATAAGCATGTGTTCTCTAACCATACTTCTAGGATACCTCAATCCGCAAAGCGTTTTCCTGTGAGGGATTTCACCATAAGGTGACCAATTTGGAGTTCATAAATTTCTACTTATTATCAACCATGACAAGACAATAATGAATCATCTTTACATCAAACAATATTGGGTCCATTACCCAACCTTTGTGCTACGGGGCTTTCTTCAAGGGTTGACATCAATGACAACCAACCTTAATCAACAATCTCCCCCTTTGGCATTGATGGCAGCACTCTGATGCAATACTAAAATCATATCATTCATGCTCCCCTTGTAACCATGCCTCTCTCCTCTACATCTGATAAATCTCTCCCCCTTTGTCATCAATGGCAAATGTATCTTTCCATCCGGGGTTGTCCCCCTGACTGAACTGTCCTCTTATGGTGCTTCCTCGTGTAAATCTAAGACATATAAGATAAGCATTCATTTTGGAGTAGAAATAACTCCAAGTCTCTGGCAAATATATTCAAAGGATTCCCGTGGAAGTTGTTTTGTGAAGATGTCTGCCACTTGTTTATTTGTGCCCATATGCTCAACTCTGATGTTCTTTTCTACAACCTGCTCCCGTAAAAAGTGATACTTTATTGGAATGTGATTTGTCTTGGAGTGCATCAACGGGTTCTTCGAGATACTGATGGATATTGTATTATCACAATAGCTTGGAATGGGCTCATCATACTCAACCTGTATATCTGTCAGAGTTTGTTTCAACCAAAGAACCTACGTACAACATGATGCTGCTACAATATACTCTGTCTCGGCTGTAGATAAATATACTGATTGTTTCTTTCTTAACCATGATACTAAACACTCACCCAAGTAGAACACTACTCCACTGGTGCTTCGTCGGTCATCAATACAACCTGCCCAATCTTCATCTGTGTAGGAAATAAGTGATAGATCCTTTCCTTTTGGATACCATAATCCAAACTCTTCTGTTCCTTTGAGATATCTGAAAATCCTCTTCACTGCTAACACATGTGACTCCTTTGATGCTTCTTGAAATCGTGCCACCTGTCCAACTGCCTACATTACATCTGGTCTGGATGCTGTCACATATAGTAGGATGCCAATCATTGAACTGTATTGCTTCTGATATGTAGACTTCGAATCATCATCTTTTCTCAACTTGCAACTGGTTTGCATGAGAGTGATAACTGGTTTGCAATCTTCCATTCCAAACCTCTTTAGCATTTCTCTGATATACTTGGTTTGAGAAATAAATATTCCTTGGTTGATTTGACGTATCTGAAGTCCCAAAAAGAAGGATAGTTCTCCAAGTAATGACATTTCAAATTCATTCTGCATATCTTTTGCAAATTTCTAGCTTAACATGTCATCATCACTACCAAAAATAATATCATCAACATAAACTTCAATTAATAAAATATTACCTTCACTTACCTTGATGTAGAGGTTGCTGTCTGCACTTCCTTTTCTGAACCCTGCCTGTTGCAGACACTTATCCAGTCTAGAGTACCATGCTCTAGGAGCCTGTTTTAGACCATACAAGGCCTTCTTTAATTTACACACATAATCTGTGTTCTCTGACAACTGAAATCCTTCTGGTTGTTCAATGTAGACTTCTTCTTCAAGTTCCCCATTTAGAAAAGATGATTTTACGTCCATCTGATATACTTTAAATTTTTTGG
>JASDQU010010151.1:42078-61769 GCA_032191745.1 Picea mariana | reverse complement strand
GTTAGAAAAATGACCAATACCATCACAATTAAAACAAATTAAAGGAAGCTTACCTCTATACCTACCATTGGTTCCCTTGTTTAGTTTTTTGATGAAGTTGTCCACTTCTTCATCATCTTCCGAGACGTCTCTGCTGTTGCTATATTCTTCTTGATCTTTTTTCTTTTTCTTTGATCTTTTGGATGCTTTGAAGGCTGCTTCTTTTACATCTAGATTTTCATGTTCAATTCTCATTTCATATGCTGTGAAGATTCCATGCAGTTCATCCATGCTTATTGAGTTCAGATCCGATCTTTCTTTTAGTGTTGATATCTTAGGGTTGAATCTCATAGGAAGAGATCTTAGTACCTTTTGAACAATTACAAATTCTTCGATTTCCTCTCCCAATCCTATGATTGCATTCACTGTTTCGTCAACTCTTAAGAAGTAGGCTACAATATTGCCATATTCCTTTTTTTTGGTTGTTTTAACTGACCTCTATAAGTTTGAAGTTTTGCTTCTTTGACTTTTGTATCTCCTTCATAAATATTTCGAATCTTGTCCCAATTCTCCTTGGCGGATTTACAATGCACAACTTTGGTGAATACTGTTTCACTGAGACCATTCAAAAGTGCATTTGTAGCTTTGAAATTATTCTAACCAAGTTTCACTACTTTGTCGTTTGTTGGTGGAACTGTTGGTATTGTGTATCCATCTACAATTGATTGCCAAATTTCAAACCCCTGTGCTTATATATATGTCTTCATCCTTATGCTCCAAAAAACATACTTCTGTCCATTAAAGTGTGGTATTCCATTTTTATATGAGTTGGTACTCTCCATGTTCTACCTTTCAGTGGTTAAACTGATTTCTGAAGGAACCTTCTCTGATACCAATTGTTGGATTACTAAGAGGGGGGTTGAATCAATAATAGCGTAATTATAATCTTTTTTCTCCAAATAATCCAAGTGTTATATCAATGTAGAATTATTATCTAATAATGAGCAATAATAAATGAACAATCAAACACATACAAAGTACACCAATGTTTTATGTTGTAACCCAAATCGGGAGAAAACCACATAATGCTTTATCTTATATGTCTTGAAGAATTACATTCATTGGAAGCACCAACTTCCTTTGTTTTCCAGCTGCAACTGGAAGCAGTCTCCAACCCCCTAGTTTCTCAGGCTAAAACCTAAGGGAAGCTCCAACTCCCTAATTATTTGTACAACCAGAAGGAGGCTACAACCCCCTATGTTCTTCGGCTACAACCGGAAGGTGGCTACAACCACCTGTCCTTGCCTCGTCCAACCGTCCTAAAGTAGAAGTAGAATGATGGAACCATTGTCACACTATCACTGTGATATATACCACTGTAAACATGTACCAATAAACCTGAACCATGCATCAACCATGCATCAACTTGTACCTCAACTTGTAATCGACCTGTACCATAAACAAATTCATCAACCATGCACCAACCTATACCAAACAATCTGTAATCAAATTGTACCGTAAACAAGTGCAACCAACCATGTACCAAGTATGTACCGATCATGTGTCAAGTACTCATCAACTATGACTCATCAATATGTACCAACATCATCCACTATACACCTCATGTATGTGCCAACTCATCAACTACTTGTCTCAACCATGTACCCAGCTTGTACCTCAACCAAAAGCCCTCATCAATTTCATCATCCAAATATGATTTGTAACTCTGTAATAGATCTGGTGTATACGATCACATACCTGCAAACCTTCCTTAACTTTAACAACAAGAGACTAGAATGTTCACCAAACATTTCTTTAGTCTCACAAGACTAGTTTTGGATTAGTCAACAACCCTAACCTGAAATAATCATAAATTTGTACCTGTAATGAATAAAGATATGAAACTGATACACAATTTTCTTCAGTGTGTTTTATGCAATTCCTCCAGGTTTCACTACTTGGAACCTCTCAGAAAAGGAGTTATGGCAAAAATGACACACCTTGCTGAATTCTAGCTTATTCTAGAGAGAGACCTTGTAGAGCGTGCCTCGCATGGAATATTTCTTGAATTGATCTGAAAATGTTACAAAAAATACTAAAGACTTTACTCTAACCAACACATTTGGATCTGTTATGAAGAAGTTATGATATTTTTACCCGAAGCACATTTTTTGACTAGTTTCAGGACTAGCCACAAACCCTATTTTCCACGGAGTGTAACTCCAAAAATAACCCACAAGATGAATTTTTTACCACAGATACTTGGATATGTTTCCTAAACGGAATAACAATTTCATGGTCTGAATCATTCTAGAAAAAAATTTATTGCGAAAATGGTGAGATGACCTGAAAAAAATACCTTAGAAAGCGTCATCAAAATAATTTATCCTTGCCCGCAGGGGTGTAGACCGATTGGCAAGTGCCATGTAAATGGAAGGAACTATGTAAAATGAGGTCTCAAGGTCGATTCTCACCCCGATTTACCCGGAGGGGCGTGCTTGCGGGCGATGCGTTTCTCCCTAGGGGTTATAAGGCAACCGACAGGATTCGACCCCGTGTCACGCGAGTACGATACTGCCGTTGTTATCGATTCCCCTAGTTACAAAAAAAAATAAAAAAATTATCCTTCCTTGAATTCCAACCTTCTTTTCTTCACTTTCCTCAGAAATTAGGCTTAGATATCCTTTGGTTACCTAAGACAACTATAGGTATTCAATTTGAATTATAGTACACTCATCACTTCACTTTATTATTTACCTTCTAAAATCTCTTAAACCACTTTGACCTTTTGGGGCTTCTAGATGACATATAAGGGTCCTCCAACTTCGTAAGGCCATAACTCTCAAACCGTGAGGAGTTATGTGATGTTCCACATAACAAAAGAAATGGAATGACAAGAACTATTCATCTAGGATATCTTAACTGGAATTCACTAGCATTCATCTCATTATTCCACAAATAAGTGTGGGTTCTCTAACCATACTTCTAGGATAACTCAATCCGAAAAGCGTCTTCCCGTGAGGGATTTCACCATAAGGGGGCCACTTTGGAGTTCATTCATTTATACTTATTATCAACCATGAAAAGACAATAACGACTCATCTTTAAATCAAACAATATTGGGTCCATTACCCAACCTTTGTGCTACATGGCTTTCTTCAAGGGTTGACATCAATGACAACCAACCTTAATCAACATGCTATTGGTAGCATCATCACGTCGCACATGCATACACCCAATGTGGACCTTTTCCAGGGCCTCATCACCACTAGATTACACTAGGACCTACTTTCCCGCAGTGCATCCTCAAGGTCCTACTCTCCCATGACGTGTCCACTTGGTCTACTCCCAAGGGAGGTGTCTAGATGGTCTACTCCCAAGGGACGTTGGGCACCAACCCAGTACAACTTATTAGTCCATCGATAAGTGTCATACTCAACTTAGTCCATTTAGGAGTATTGTCACATTATAATGTCTCACGAAGATGCAACCATCAACACTCCCTCTCAACGAGGAAGGCATTTTCCAAGCACATCTTGTACTGTTCTTGGTATTCTTCTGTCATAGAAATTTTTATCCATGAGCCTCATTAAATATATTGATTGTCCATCTCCACAACCATGTGTCTAGCACCTCGAGTCATTCTTGTCCCATGAAAATAATTATGACCACATCAGAGCCACATTCACCTCATAGTTTATCCTAAAATGTATACATTCCCACATGATCATGAGAATATTTAGAATAATCAAGATCAATCATGGAATGTACATATTCCCATAGGATCACTCTATGGATGCATTTAGCTTGATGCTATAAGACACGTGGAATTTCACCTCAAGCACCTCGATTCTTCAGTCTGTAGAAGACCACGTCGGGGCACATCTAATCCATATGTAGATGTTCCCTATCTTCCCTGGTCTACAACCCAGTACTGGGAGAAGGGTCAGGCTGATGATTATTGGGTCCACTCACCTCACCTTGAGTGTTATGCCCGATGCAATTCACACACATTGGAGGAGTCCTTAGTCCATTGAAAAATATGTAGGTTTAGTCCATTGAAGAATACATTAGGCTTCAAG
Source organism: Picea mariana (assembly GCA_032191745.1). Taxonomy (NCBI): domain Eukaryota; kingdom Viridiplantae; phylum Streptophyta; class Pinopsida; order Pinales; family Pinaceae; genus Picea; species Picea mariana. Next base: position 57,708 of record JASDQU010010151.1, on the reverse strand, counting down.
TCTTCAGTCCATCGAAGACTATACCAGGGTCCCAAGCCTTCAGTCCATCGAAGACTACCCTGGGATCATCCCCACATGGTCAAGTCCATTTGACAAATATTTGAATGTCTACCTAATATCCTCCTGGAGATCTAGCAGCAACTCGAATCTTCAGTTCATCGAAGATTACATTTGAACCTATTCCCACATGATCAAGTCCATCTGATCAATCTTGAAATATCGACATGATGCCGCAATCATCAACACTCTCCCAGGGAAACATTTTCATTCCTACCAAGCTTGTCCCAGACAAAGAATTAGTGCAAATGTCAATTTTCTTCTCCTCTGTGGATATGTGTTGGAGCCTCACTGCTCCCTCTTACACCATGTCTCTGATGAAGTCCTGCAAGATCCTTTAAAATCTACCTTGCTTCATGATTTGCGTCACTAGATGCGATATATGAGTGCTACATATATATGCTTAATGTCTTAAACTGAAGACTATCTAATATGTTTCCTTATGCAACCATCACTATAACTCCCTCTCATAGCTATCACTAGTGACATGCCTCCAAGGTAACCTGCCTGAAACAAGAAAACAATAACAACAACATTTTCATGACAACCTCCATGGAATTTAATAATATAACTTGCCAGGAACAAACAACAAAACAAGAATATCTCCTAGAGGGGAGATAAAAAAATGCATCTCTAGTATTAAGTGAATAGTATAACGATCATAACTCCAATAGATAAAAAACAAAAGATTTCAATGGTGCCATAACAATTAGAGGCATATCAAAAAAATCGAACCTGGAGGGTGAGTTGTTCCTCTGAATGCACTGGATCTGAGATCCCTTTGGATCTATGATTTGTTGCTTGGAAAAAAGTCCCGTCTCCTGCAAAACACTCTCAAGATAATGATAGAATTTAAAAATATAAAAGTACATACCTAAGAAATTGTAGCAACATCCGATAACGTCAGTAAGCAATGACAATCCCTAAAACTTCAAGGTGCTCCAACTAGCTTGAAAAAATAAAAATGTGCAGTGGTAAGGTATTGTGGCAAGGTACAGTGGTGAACTACAATGGTGATTTGCAGTGACAAGGTAAAACTTACAATCTTCCTTCCAACAATTAGACTGTTCTGAAGGAAACCACACTCTGATACCATGTTGAATTTTCATTAATTATGTTAACATTATATTTACCATAGCAATTTAAACTTCTTTTGCATGCTCGTTTCTCCATAGGAGATGCTATACCATTGCCACCCAACCATAGGCACCTACTCGTGCCACCCTCGAGCATAAAATATACATCCTGGGAAACACTTCTACACAAGGGGAGAAAACCAAACAACCTTCTTATAGAGAATATCCTTGCCAAGACAAAATAACCAAGAACAAGCTCTATCCACTAGAGCAAACCAAAAATAAGATAACCTAGTATCATAGATTCAACACACCCTAGCCAAACACACCCTAGCCAAATCTCTAGGGTGTTTAGCATCCACTGGCGTACCACCAAGACATAACGAACAATGCAATTGCAACTCACTCTAGCCAGAGCACTAGAGTGGTTGACCTTCACCATGCACATCACAAAATACAAACCCTAGTGAGAGGTATGAGGAAACCCTGACCAAGATGTGCCCTACTTCCTTCCTTCTGCAGCTACAACTACAACTACAATTTCATCTCTCCACCAAACTTGCGCTATATCTCCATGAGAGAGTGTGCCAAATGAGGAAGGAGTCACTCTTATTTATACTAATCTATCCAATGAATTTTCTAGTAGGGTCGACCTGACTTTCTGGAAAATATATTTTCTGTTTATCTTTTTCTTTTGGAGATGACTTTACTTCTAGAGCATAGTAATTCTTCTTTATTGTTTTCTGTGAGTTCGACTTCTCTTTTGGGATCTTCTTTGACTTCCAATGGTTTTCCTTTAATGTATTGGAAACTTCATCTATAAGAAAGGTTATCCCAGAGGTGAATACCTCCCGTAGATACCATAAACATCAATAGGTGGGACGCACTAGAATATTTTGGGGAAGTATGGAAACATAGGTTTGTTAGAGGCGCGTGTGAGGCATAACCAAAATCTATGTTAACTTGGCGAATTCTTTGATAAACAAATGGACAAGAAGTTTGCAGTTGTGTGCACGTCTGAGGTGCATCATAGGAGGTTATGAATATGATTGCGATAGAGAGTCTTGGTGTGACGAATCTATGTATGAGTGTCTTGGTGAGGCGAGGCAAGTCATGTGACTTTTCCCAAGTTGTAAACCGATTTGGTACTGCTCATATGGTAACTGTTTCACAATAACAAAGAATTGGTCAGGTGTTAGGGTGTTAGGAATGGTTCGTTCCACCCACATTATTTTTGTGTATGTCTTTCGTTTGTTTCACAATTGTTCTCTTGGTTTCTCATGTTCTTGGATGTATGCTTAAATGACTAAGTGTTAAACTAATAACAAGATTGTCTAAGTATACAAGAGTTGCAGTACATTAGGAGTGTGACTCACTTGTAGCCTATAACAGAGTATGGGTATGTTCTAGGTGAAGAGGCATAATCTAGACAAAGTATTCTTGGTGTTTCCAAGAAACCAAGTAAGAATCAACACACTGTCGCATGCCCTCAAGAGGTGAACAATTTCAAGATCTAAACAAGTGTCTTGTGGGGTCATGACAAAAATTTAGTTGAATAGTCTTTAGCTTTCAAGGAAAAATAATGACTAAAATTCCTAGTCCTTATCAAATTATGTGAAGTTGTTGAAGGAGTGAGAAAAATGAAATAAACTGAGTTGATGTTGACACACATTGATGAAAGTGCAAGGATAAAGGCTAAACAAGATGGGGTTTCATTGCTACGAGATTCATAGAGGTTACCTTCCAAAGTGTATGTAGATGGGTGCAATGTCATTGAAGGTGTTATGTCCATCTATAATATGTATATGTTAATATTTATGTTAATGAAGGGAAAGTTACCCCCTTTATGTTACAATGGAGAATTGATATTTGCAACATGTCTCAATCAATGCATTGAATGGATCCACATGGTTAGTTTATTTCATTGTCACACTTTGAAATGTAACAGGATGGTTAGTTGTTCTGTTCCTTTACGAATTTCTAGATCTCCTTGAAAATTTCATCATTGGAAGAAACATAGTTATTGACTTGACAATAATCTTGACCTCAAAATGAGAACTCTATCCCTAAAAACCCATATTTTTGGGTTAAAAACACCAAAATCAACCCATGAATAAAAAAATAGTCTTACCGATAACACTAAAAAAAAATAAATCTTCAGGTTAAAATTGTAGCCTTTTGAAACCATTATTTGTAATCATGTTGCAACAAAGCAGTAAAATCAACCCATGAATCGAAAAACTATGCAACCAGTAGTACCTATATATATATATATATATATATATATATATAATTTCAATGTTAAAATTACAATTTTTTTGAAACCATGGTCATAACAATGTTGTAGTTGCAATCAAAATTTTAAATTAATCCCCAAATTGAAAAACTTGGTTACCAATAAGCATTTTATTTTTGGTGAGACAATTCTTTTGGATCCATCGCATCTTCTTTTAAAAATCGACGTTTCGAACCAAACCAATGTGGTCCATCATAAGGACCAAACCAATGATGGACCACATTGGTTTAGTATAAAACATTGATTTGTAAAAAAAGATGCGATGGATCCAGAAGAACCATCTCACCATAACTTTGATTGTAGAAGTCTTAGAACTAAAACATTTTATTTTTGGTTCAATGTTACAATTACATCTTATTTGAAACCATGGTCTTAACAACGAGTATTATTGCAACCAAAATCTTAAAATCAACATTTGTTTTCATGCTTAAAATTGCAACAATTTTTAAACCATGATTTGAAAAACTAATATTGTTACAAACAATTTAAAAAAATAAATAAAAAGTAAATGAAAAAAAGAGAGGGAAAAAAATAAAAATAAATTAAAAAGCGTATTAAAAAAACAGAGTTTAAATTAAAAAATAAAAAAATCCTCTCCCTCACTACACTTCAAAAAAACTAAAAAAAAAATAAAAAAAATCACATTTAAAAAATTAAAGTAAACACAAATTTTTCACACAAAGGAAAAAAGTATATTCATATAGAAATGAGTATACATGTTGCGATCCTCAGAGGGACTAACCAAAAACAAACTGTGAAAACTTTTAAAAAGTTTCTTTCTAGCCTTCCTATATTTACTCTCTTTATCATATACATTTTAGATTTTAAACTATTTGTCGATGTCATACAATACTATCCATTCTTCAATATGCAAAAAAAAAAAAGGCTTAGAGCATATCAAATAACACCAAGGAAATCTATAGCAAAAAAGTATTTTCTTCACATAAATTATCCTTAAAATATTCCTGCACTATGAAAGTAGTTGGTTCCAATTCCAACACATCCTTTGATAATCCATTAATGATCTCATTTAATTCCCTGTAGACTTGTGTATAGGAAGTTCAWTYAAATTCTTTCATGGTATTGCAAATATGATTTAATAAGGGTTGAAGCCTCACCACTTGGATAYTGAATTTGTTGTTGGCCCAATCTATTACAACCTATGAGTCACCAAAGACATGCACCTTTCTCAAATTGAGCATATTTGCATAATATCACAGGGTCCACATGGCAAGAAGTTCTACCTTCATATTAGTGCCTTGACCTAGGGAGTAACAAATTTAAAAAAAGTGATYCTTGGAAATGTAAATGATGACCGCCATTCCACATAACRATGGGTGTCCCTGACACACCCCATCAAAAAAACCCCACGAAATTCCTTCAACAAGATCAAGCATGATTGGGCATCTAACCTTGACTTTATTTAGCTTATTTTTAAAATCCATTGCCATCTTTGATATAGGACTGGAAACCACCTCGACGGGAATATTTTGGTTCTGAAAAATTGCCTGCTTTCTATCCCACCAAATAAAATATACAAACAAATCTGGAGAAGATCCATAAACCTATGAACTTTGCACTTTCTGCCACTCGAACAACCATTCCTCCAACGAGCTTGCATTCAACTGTTTTTTTTTTTAATAGCTCTTTACTGAAATCCATACCTTGCGAGTGAGATCGCATTCCACGAACAAGTGTGGATTAGTTTATTCATATGACTTACATAGGGCACATTTTCTTGGGCCCTTCCAACCTCTCTTTATGCCCTCCTCCCAAGCGAGCAACTTTTTACTCATATCTAACCCATATACTATGATAATTTTGACAGGGGCATTGAATTTCCAAACTTTTGACCACCACCAACAAACATGATCTTGAAAGGTCGCTTCCCCCAACACAAGGTAAACCAACTTAACCATGTAGGACCCATTTATGGAGTTCCTTTCCCAAACCAGGGAGTCTGTTTCGTCTTCAATTAAAGAAATTAAGTTTGATTTTAGCGACTTCACAAAAGCTTCCCATTCAACGTATTTTTCCCCTTCCATGCCCAAATCAACTTGTGACTTCCATAGGGAGCACCCCACTTCATCATTGAATTATTTTTTTACATCCCATATGGAAAAAATTCCTAAATTATGAAGATCTGTGAGAAGATCAATTGAAAACTTGAAAGAAACATTTTCCCCTTCCAAGGGGTCTTCTCCTATTTAGACACTTTTACCATTTCCAAGTTCAATGATAACCAATTCCCAATCAAGGGAAAGACGTCCACCATTTCCTTCTAGTCAATAGAAACATTCACCACCAATTTTGTTGAGTCCCTGAACCTATCAACAATTGATCTTCCAGGGAAATATTTTGTTTCCATCACCCTACCCCATAACATTGAGTTGTGAGCTAATCTCTAGAGATTCTTCCCTGTCAATGCCTTTGTGAACCAAAATATGTTTTTTAATCCCCATCCATCGTATCTTTTTGGTATTGTTATATGTGCCCACTTGACTAAAGGGATTCTTGGAGAATCCTTTTTGTCAAACCATAAAAACTAAAAGACTATTTTTTCTGATCTTAGAAAGGATTCCTTTTGGAATCTTTACAATAAAGGCCTAATAAACGAGAATGTTTCTTAAAACTAAGTTTATTAACATTAGTCTTTGATCCAAATTTTATGAGCAGAATGAAGTGGATGCAGATTATTATTAATATTTAATACATAAACATATAACAGGTATGCGATAAAATAGTAGAGATACAATAAAATTGGTTTCTATTAACTTAGGAAATAAGCTGAAACTGTAAAATGCAGCGTAAAACAAGCTTGCTGGAATGGTGGCGGCTTATCTCTGAGAAGAGATGTGACGACTGCGCTCATTCACAAGAAGATGAGTACAATGAGGCTTTGAAGGACTTTTTACAATAAAGATGAATGCCAAAACTCTAGACATCCAAAAACCTAACCCCGGGAGATGAAGTGCCAAAAGTCATGTGGGCCCCGTTGGGGTAAGTTAATACATTAACTTTTCGGGGTCGTAACTTTTGCATACGATCTCCGTTTAGGGCGCACGATAGCTCGTTGGAAAGGTATTGACGAGAAGATTCATTTAGAGGGATTAGTCAAAGTGTTTGGCTATTATTAAAAGGTCTGATCGTAAAAAAACATCGTTTAGGCCCTCAAACTAGCCCCCGAAGTTAAAAACTACTAAAAATAGTAAATTGCCAAAATTGTCAGAAAATTGTTTTGAGATAGTTAGAGATGGTGAGTGGACACCGATATCCACCTAGATCAATCCTCCCTCCCTAGGAAGAAATGGTCTCCATTTCTTTGAGTTCGCCCATCAAATGAGGAAATTTGTGCTGGATTTGGCCCCTAGTGAGCCACTTGCCTTGGTGCAGGAGATGCCCTGCTTTGACAACTCGATAACACTGGATCCTCTGATGGTGAGTCCCCTTGACCTATGTGTCTAAAATTTGATCCTTGGATGCTTGTTGCATGCAATCAGGGTTGATCTATGTTGGTGTCAATTGTTTTTCTATCTCTAAGGTGTCCAATAATGGTGGGAAATATTGACAAAGGAGAGCCACGTTGAACACTGGGTGCAGACCAAGGAACAAAGGAATGTTGAGCTCAAAAACATTATCTCCCACAACCTTGATGATGGTGTAAGGCCCATAATGAAGTGGACGAAGATTTTGATGGGGCCCTGTAAGGCATTCTTTTTGCAAATGTAGCCAAACTTTGTCTCCCACCTGAAACTTATGTGGCACCTGATGTTGATCATGGCGCTGCTTGTACTTGGCATTGGGCTTTTGTAAAATCTCTTGAACCTCTTGGTGGATGTGCTAGATCTACTCAATGAACTAGGTGGCTTTATCAACTTCATCTGGAGCAGGTGAAAAGTTGGCCAGGGTGTCCGCAAGGGGTAGTGGAATGTCTATGGGACCCAATGGTTGGAATCCCAATCCCACCTCATGAAAGGGGTTGTGGATGGTTGATCTATGCAGGGATCGGTTGTAGTTGTGTTGAACGTATGGGAGATTCTCGTCACATGTGCGGGGGTGCTTGGAATTGTACATGTGTAGGATATGCATGATCATCTGATTGACGACCTCAGTTTGGCCATCTGTCTAGGGATGGAAGGCCGTGGATTTGGTGAGCTTGTTGTCCAACAGTGACCAGAGGCTCAACCAGAATGTGCTGAGGAACCGATTGTCTCGATCATAGACAATGGTTTGTGGGATTCCAAAATGTACCCACACTTGCTCAAAGAAGATCTTGGTAGTGGCCTCCGTGGTGATGCTTTTCTTGTAGGGGGGAAAAAACGCCATTTTAGAAAAKCAATCAACAATCACGAAAACACAGTCAATCCCCTGCTTGGTGGTCGGAAGGCCCGACATGTAATCCATTGAGATGGATTCCCATGGCCTGTCAAGAGTAGGCAAAGGGGTGTACATGCCTTGTTTCTTACTAGTTGGMTTAACAATAGCRCATGCAGTGTAGGACCTTATATATTTGYTGACATMTTGCCGAAGTTTTGGCCAGTAGAAATGTCTTTGCATCACTGCCACTGTCTTTTTGATGCCGAAGTTTCCTACTACTTGACTGTAGTGGGCTTCCCAAATCAGCTTTGCGCGCTCGCTTGATGGAACACAAAGATGACCCATATGGTACAAAAATTCGTCATGAAGATGGAAACTAGTGACGACTGAGTGCGTACCCAACATTTTGTAAGTGTTGGCGAAATCATGGTCTGTTTCATATAGCTGGGGCCACTCGAAGGTTTCGTGGCCGCAAGAGTCTAGCATTATGGTGAGTGCTGCGACTGGAGGTTGGTTGAGGCAATCAACGACTCAGTTGGTACTTTCTGTTTTGTACTTGATGTTGAGGTGGAACTGTTGTAAGTATGTGGACCACTTCTGATGGCGGTCAATCTACAATTTTCCTTGGGTCTGCAAGAATTGTAAGGGATTATGATCAGTGTGGATGATTGTCTCTTTCCCAAGAATGTAATGCCTCCTTTGTAGGTAGGCTTTCACAATGGAGTACATTTATTTGTCGTAAGTAGGGTACTTATGGACAACATCTGATAGTGTCTTGCTGTGATAGGCCATGAGGTGGCTGTGCTGAGTGAGAACTGCACCCACAACATAGTCTGAAGCATCTGTCTCGATCTCAAAAGGATGTTGTAGGTCAGGTAATGAGAGTACTGGTGCTGAGCACAAACACTGCTTCAAATCATCAAACGCTTGTTGTTGAGACAGACCCCAAACAAATTTTGCCTTACCACCTCCTCTGGTTACTTGGCTGAGGGCCCATGCAATATGGAAGAACCCCAACATGAACCTGCAATAAAAATTGGCCAAGCCTAGGAATCTTTGAAGCTCAGTGAGTGTGGTTGGTGCTGGCCAATCACAGATGACCTGCCAAAATGAGTAACTTGATATTATGAGAAGGCTTGCTAGGCCTTTATATAACATTACAAAATGGTCCATTAGACAAAGTAAAAAAGAGCTCATTAAATGAGTCTCTATTATTAGAATAATATATCTAACTACCCAACTAACTAAGTAGTGGAAAATAAAACCCAATCCAATAATGGAAAGATCTCATTAAATGCGTCTCTATTATTATAATAATAGATCTAACTACCCAACTAACTAAGTAGTGGAAAATAAAAACCCAATAAAATAATGGAGAGGTGAGACTCTCTTTGACCCTTATGGGCAACATGTTAGCCCAATTAATTAATGAGGAGGTGGACATATTCTTGATCCACATTGACAATCTATTAGATTTATAGCTTTATGAATTTTGTATATGAATTTAGACCATATACCCCCTTAAAATTCGAATCATTCCTCCTCCCTTAGAAAATGATGGTCCCCATCATTTCACCCATGCTAAAAGAAGAAACCCCATTATCACACCATTATGATTACAATGTGAAAATACCCAATGAAGAGAAGGGTTTTGTGTGGTTGACCCATAACCTAGTTGACGATATCATTGTACATGGGTAAAAAAAAATCCCAAAATTTAAAAAAATAATATGGGAAAATCGTGACTGTGAGGGTTGTGAACATTCTTCTGCAAATCTATTCATAACCTCTTCTACATGCGATGAAATCCAATTCCGTCGAAGACCCATTTGAGCTACTAAAGAGATATTTCCATCCATATGTGGAAATCCTTCTGTAGTATCTTGAGTATGGAGAAAACTACCTTTGAATACGGTGGTACGGGCGGCCTCCTTGGGTCAAACACACGCTGATATTAAATCAATGATATCTCTCAAACCAGGAATCCAAATGAGATTTCTTGAAATACCCATTTGAGATATTGAAGAGATATTTCTAGAAATATGTGGAACTACTTTTTTGGTTTCATGAATAGAGAGAAAAATACTGTTGAAGATGGTGGTACGCGCGGCCTCCTTGGGTCAAATACATGCTGAAATTCAATCGATGATATCTCTCAAACCAGAAAGCCAAATCAGATTCTGCGAAATACCCATTTGATATATTGAAGAGGTATTTCCAATGAACTATGGAAGAACCTTTGAAATGTTGTGTAGAGGTCACAACACCTCTTTGAAGTTGGCTGAGTGTAGAGGCCACAAATGATGCCAAGGGTTTGTAGAGAAACATGGGTTGTTGTAGAGGTTGTGGAACCTCCGTGGGCATCATGGACACCTTGCATATTTGTTGAAAATGTTGCAGACCAATGGATGTAGTGGATACATGTATAGATGTAGTGAATCCATGTATGGATGTAGTGAATCCATGTATGGTTCTCCTTGTAATGGTGAACGGAGATCCAAGGGTAAAAAAACATACCCTGTAGTGCATGTGGACCAACTGTGATGCTTACAGTGTATGGCCTGACAAATGGATTTTGATAGTACCAAAAGGAGGTTGGTGATTTATAAAAATGTTTGAATCTGAAACATGCTTCAAACCCTTGTCTTGATGGAGAGCGAACCTTTTCTGATACCACTGATCCAGATCTCGGTGGCTAAGATTTGGATCGCTTGAATGCCGAGAGAGGAGGAGCTTAGAAATGTCAATCTTGCATAAAAAGAAGCATGGAAAAAAACAACATGTAAATGAAGTACTTGGGAGGTGAGGCTCAAAGAGGAGCCTCACCTCTAAAACTCATTACTAGTAAATCACTCAGAGCTAATTAATCTCACAATGAACAATATAAAATATGAGAGAAGCCAAAATGAGTAACTTGATATTATGAGAAAGCTTGCTAGGCCTTTATATAGCATTACAAAATGGTCCATTGGACAAAGTCAAAAAGAGCTCATTAAATGAGTCTTTATTATTAGAATAATATATCTAACTACCCAACTAACTAAGTAGTGGAAAATAAAACCCAATCCAATAATGGAAAGAGCTTATTAAATGCATCTCTATTATTATAATAATAGATCTAACTACCCAACTAACTAAGTAGTGGAAAATAAAACCCAATACAATAATGGAGAGGTGAGACTCGCTTTGACCCTTATGGGCAACATGTTAGACCAATTCATTAATGAGGAGGTGAACACCATCTTGATCCACATTGACAATCTATTAACTTTATATCTTTATGACTTTTGTATGTGAATTTAGACCATATACCCCCTTAAAATTCGGATCAGTCTCTCACCTCTTGAGAGAGTTCGAAAGACCAATTCATCACCCTTGCTTGGATCTTCCTTGGCAACCAAATCCAATTCTCATTCTTGTATCAGTTGTGTTTTAAATTGAAACCCAAGTATTTGGTTCCCTCCTCAATGTCCTTAATTTTAAAAGGAAAATGAATTGCCAGGTGAGCCATGATTGATTTCTCAAGAGAGTAGGTAAGGATAGTTGACTTATCCATATTATCTTGCGTACCCTTGGTTGCGTTGAACATATAAATGATAGATTTTATCCTTTCTTTCTCCTGTGAATTTCTTGCACCTAACACCATTATATCATCAAAAAAAAGAAAATGTGTTAAGAAAACTTCCAAATCCATTTTTAATCCTTTGAGAAGACCATTCCTTTTTGATTTATCAATGAGATTGCTAAGACCCTTTGCTAGAATTAGAATGAGGAACAAGGATAGTGGAGAGACCCGACAGAGACACCTGGACGAACTAAAAGAAGCAGAGGGAGATCCATTGATTAGAACATAAAATGGCACAAATTCCACTATTGGAGATATTACACACTCACCTAGGTAATTATTTTCCTAAGGTTGAACGTCCAATGTTGATAATTCTTCCTTACATGAGAATATTTTCTATAGAGAATATTCCCCTACAAAATAGGACATTCATCTTCAGTTCAGAGTCAGTTACACTTAGTTAGACTAATGGAAGTCACTCATGCATGGAAACCTTGGTTTTATCACTAGTTGCCACATGTGTTTCTCTCACTTCCACACGTGTGAATCAATTCACTGGTAATTGCATGGATCCGTTAACTAGGACTAGGTGGCAGTTCACTCCAATGTCTGTCAGTGAGTGTCTAGATCTCTCTATATCACTACTATGGTGCATTAGTTACTCATGTGGCCTATATCTGTTGTAAATTATTCACTCTTTGAGTGTGGAATACGGTTAATTGAAATTCTTTCATCCATTTTTGTCTCTTCTCTTCACACCATTGCATGCTATGTATGCCTCATTATTAGCTAGATATTCTATACATGTGTCTCATAAACTCTACATGGTATCAGATCCCATAGGCCGCTAGCAAGGATCTTCACCAACACTCTTTTGCAGGTACCGAAGACATAACAAAGCAATGAAGAATATAGATTATTCTATGTTATTACTTCTCACGCCTCATAACTATTTGGAGTGGAAGCTAAATATTCTACTTCTTCTCAGAAGTAGAGGATTATACCAAATAACCATGGAAATGGAAGTAGATCCTGATTCCTCCAATGAGAAAAATGACTTTCTCGATAGACAAGATATGACCATATGATGTATTTGCTTGTCTATTTCTCCTGAAATTTATCGTCAAGTAGATGATGAATCACAAGAATCAACTCCAAACAAATTATGGACAAGATTGGAAATTCTGTTTGGGAATAAGGAATATTTCATGCAAAAGGTTGACAAGATAGAGCCAGTATAAAAGCCTTTGGAAGATCAATCCTCTCAGTTTGAAGAGCCTTCTACACAGGTATTTGCACAACTTTTTGTTCCATTAATTGAAGATGATGTCTACTTCATTTCAGATATTTTTTCTGAATTGCATACGAAATATATCATCCATGCATATCAGGAGCTGCATGAAAACACTTTTTCATGCACCATTCATGCATCCCAGGAGCCACATGCAAAGACTCCCATGCATGCACCTCAAAATCCAAAAAGGGGGCCACACACATCAGATTCAATTCTAATATTTTTTGAGCATAATTTGCAGAAACAAATTGGATATTTGAATTCCTCTCTACTCAATTTCAAAATTGAAATCATCCGAAACAGAGTCCGCGAAGTGAAGTTATGAGCATTTTAAAATCAAAAAAATTTCCACATTTTTATAGAAACAACCGCACGATTTTCAAAGTTTCATCCAAACTTCATTTGGATCTTCTTCATTACAAAAAGAGAAAGCGAATATGTGTGGACATCTCACTGGTGCATCTAATTTATCAAATCCATCCATACATCTACATCTTCAAAAAAATATTCATTGATATTAAACTTGCACATTTGCAAGTTCTCATTGGAGTGAAGGACATAGTTGCTTAGCAACTTCCTTTTGTTAATCTTTTGATGCATTGTACTTTGAGGGGGGATTTTCCCTCTTTCCTTGATTTTTCAATGTTTCATTCTTAGATGCATTTTACAATGGGCACCTAACATGGCATTGGTTTCCAAGACCCATTCATCATTTACCCAATGGTTGTCGAGACCCATTCATCATTGTACAATGGGTACCTAACATGGCCTTGATTTTTGGAGATATTATACACTCACCTAGGTAATTATTTTCCTAAGTTTGATAGTCCAATGTTGAGAATGCTTCCTTAGATGAGAATATTCTCTCTAGAGAATATTCCCTTACAAAATATGATGTTCCTCTTCAGTTTAAATTCAATTACACTCAGTCACTCTTAGTTAGAATAGTGGAAGTCACTCATGCATGACAACCTTGGCTTTATCACCAGTTGTTGCATGTGTTTCTCTCACTTCCACACGTGTGATTCAATTAACTGGTGATTGCGTGGATCAATTAGCTACGACTAGGTGGCAGTTCACTCCAATGTCTATCGGTGAGTGTCTAGATATCTCTAGATCATCACTATTGCACATTAGTTACTCATGTAGCCTATATATATTGTAAATTATTCACTCTTTGAGTGTGGAATACGATTAATAGAAATTTTTTCATTATTTCCTTCATTTTTGTCTCTTCTCTTCACACCATTGCATGTTGTGTATGCTTCATTATTAGCTGGATATTTGTGCAGGTATCTCAGAAACTCTACATCCACGCAGCTCATGATCCAATTAACCGTGGGAAAATGCATACCCATCTGAATCAGGGACAATCTCAAGAAGGTCCAGTTGGATTTCTCATAAGCCTCAGACAAGTCTAGATTTAGCAGGAAAGAAGGGAGGTTCTTTGATTCTATGGTGTGAAAGGATTCTTGGGCTAATGACACAACATCATGTATTTGTATTTTGAACAAGAAACCAAATTGTTCCTCATAGGTAATAGAACTAAGAATAAGTTTGAGTCGTTTTTCCAATATCTTTGCAAATAGATTGTAGATCAAGTTACAATAGGAAATGTGTCTAAAATATTCAAAAGAAGGAGATCTCCTTTTTTTGGTATCAACGCCAGAAAGGTCTTATTAAGGGAGCCATTGAATTTTCCTACTTTTTGAGATTCCTAAATTACCTTGAGTAAATCTTCTTTAAGGAGATCATAAGAGCCTAGAAAGAAATCTACAGAAAAACCATCAGGGCCCAGGATTCTACTTTTTTGGAAACCTTCCAGAGTAGTGATGATCTCGCCTTCCATAATTTCTGCTTGAAGAGAATTATTCATTTCCTCTGTGATGGGTCTGGGGAAGCGCTCCACCACCTCTAAAATTTACTTTATTGGGAATCCCATAGGTGCTGAGAAAAGTTTTGAGAAATAGCTTACCCATTCCTTATCAATTTCGGGGAAAGAGGACACCAATTGTCCTTCAGAGTTTTTTTATTACTGAAATCGAGTTCATATTTCTGCGATGGTTGGCATAACTGTGAAAGAAATTAGAATTGTTATCTCCTTCTTGAAGCCATATTACTCGACTCCTTAATATCCATTTGGATTCTTCTAGAGCCAACAAATCATTTTTCTTGATAAGGAGGCGTGTGTTAGAAAAATAGGACCGTGGAGCAATTAAATAAAACAAATGCGGAAAAAAAACACAGAAGATACACAATACAATAGAGACACAGATTTACGTGGTTCACCCAGTGTGGGCTATGTCCACCAGAGAAATTGCCAGGTCATTCCTTTATTATTATCCAACATATGAAGGGATACAACCTACAACAAACCCACTGTAACTTCCTCTTCTTTCTCTCACAGTCTCCTATATCATAATACAATATTCGCCAAATACAATAGCCGCAATACATTGCCCTCATAAAAGAGGTTTTCCTTCTAGGGAAAAAACCCTAACATAATCTCTACCGTTAGATCTGCGACCTTATAAAGAACGATCCAGATTTACAATAAAATTACAATATACATTTACAAGGCAATTTTTCCTTTGGGGGCTTCACCCCCGAACCCCCGCTTGACCCCCACACCTCCCAGTCGGGGGGATAGCCCCCGCGAACCCCGTAGAGGGGGTACCCCCCCTCTGCACTCCCCCGTGTGGAAGAGTGTACATACTTCTGGGGTGTAAATACTTCATGGGGTATAAACACGACTAAAAGTAGAAGACCTCTGAATTAGGAAGATAATCAGGCTCCGTAACCAATAACTCGCAAGTTGCAACTCCTCTTTAGAAAGAATGTCCAAAGGTCTGGATCTTAACATCTCTCATAATCTATCTTCAACCTACTTGAAGAGGACATTGTTTTTCAGATTGAAATTTCAGGACCAACTCCTAGAAATTTTATTGACCTTTTGTAGATTTTTCACCATCGGTTGCATAAAATAGCTTCTTGAGTCCTCCTTTAAATGTGGCTAACCATCAGG
>JASDQU010010151.1:2282-26154 GCA_032191745.1 Picea mariana | reverse complement strand
CGGAAGATGATGAAGAAGTGGCCAACTTCGTCAAAAGACTGAACAAGGGAACCAATGGTAGGTATAGAGGTAAGCTTCCTTTAATTTGTTTTAATTGTGATGGTATTGGTCATTTTTCTAACAAATGTCCTCATAATAAAAATATAAATGATGAAGGTTACTCAAAAGGAAAACACACATATAAAGGAAAAAGAACTACAAAGAAATATTTCAAGAAAAGCTTATGCATCAAAGAAGACATCTCATCATTAGATGAAGATGAAATCAGTGACAATGAGATAAGAAGAGTTCTATTTATGGTAGTAAAATATTTTGACAAAGAAGACTCTGAAGAAGATGAATAAGGATATGAAGAAGTTGAAGACGAAATTGAAGAGACAGAAGTTGACTATCAAGAAGAATTAATGTGTGCCGTAGAAGTTATCAGAAGAGAAAGGAAGAAAAACAAGAAACTACAAGCAGAACTAGACAAGAAAAATGATACTCGAGAACTAGAACAAATGATCACAAAATTGAAGGTTCAAATAGAAGAAGATAAAAGAATTGATGAAGCACTCAAATAAAAGCTAGAATAAAAGGACAGGATCATTGGAAACTTGGAAGCAGAGATTGTCACACTAAGAAAGGATATTCAAAAGAAAAATATACAAAATAGTTCAAAAGTTCTGGATGACATTATCAGTAGTATAAAATCTCATCTTGACAAGTTCGGACTTGGATACAATCAGACAGAAAAGGGATCAAGCTCCAAAACAACAGAGCAAGAAACATATCCAAAAATTTATGCAGAAACAATCAAAGGGGATAGGTGTTATAGAATAAATCGGTGAATGCAGACATAAAATAATCTCCCTAGATCCACCTAGATCTAGAACAAAACAAGACAGGACATGATGCTTTCCTGAAGTTTCTATCATTGAATTTACTATCAAAGAAGGAATGGATTACATAACTTAATATATCGCTTCCTTATATCTCCGTTGTCCCTACTTCGCTCCGGTGCTCTTGTGAAATCAAACCTACAATAACAAAAACCAACCAAAGTGAAAGCAACAATAGTAGATTCAACGAAAACTTAAACATGTGATCAAGGAGTCATGTAATAAAATGAGAATGATTTTATGAGAAAGAAACATGCCACTGTATTATATAATGTGGAAGAAAGATACAACTAGATGCCTTGATGTCGTCAGGTTCCTTCCAACAGTTCCTTGCTTCCCACACACTTGTTGCTCCAATGGATTCTGAGACTGTGTATCTGATATATACTCACAATCTATCTTGACAAAGCAAATCTCAAAGCCAACACAAATTTCCCAAGCTCAATTCAACTAACTTTCTCCATGAGAGCTCCTCTCCTTTTATAAGTTGAAGAGGATAAGGTGAGGAGGTTAGGATGATCCCACTAAATCATGAAAGCGAGTAAGATCCAAACCATTGAGAGGCCACCTCACCATAGAAGCTTCTACTTCTAGAAGCATTGAGAAAATTCTCGTTTTTCACACGTATGAAGGCCACCGCACCCTAGCTATAGTGTAGCCTGCGGAAACTTTGCACCCTAGATATAGTGAAGCCTACAGAAATGCCTGCGGAAACTTTGCACCCTAGATATAGTGAAACCTGCAGAAATCAGGCATTTCCGCACCCTATGTATAGAGAAACCTACAGAAATCCTCCTTAATAGGGTTTTTACAAAGGAAAATCCAATTTCTTCTCTCAGACAAAGTTCTTCTCCCTTCTTTCTCTAGGAATTCAGGCCACTGACCCCTCTGAAGGCAACATATAGGTTTACATCATTAATGGTCATAAGGGTGACGAAAATAATGTGTAATAGAGAGCCCCCCAAAGTATGAAGTTAGAACAAAGTGATAGCTGAAATAATTTGTCGAGTGTGTGTAGGGAACAAGGAACACATCGGTCGGAAACCTGCCAACAAACAAGGAAATACAATACAATAATATATCATCACCGAGGTAGGCATTCCCATACTCAGAATACAAATGAATCAAAGAATAAATGCCAACATGCGAAGATCCATGTCAAGTAAGACAGGTCATGGCCACCAAACATAAACTTTGGATCCATGCCAATATGACTCAAATCTGAACATAGCCACCAAAAATACACTGTGGATCTATGTGTTAAAGAATCAAATTTGAACATAGACACGAGACATACAATGTGGATCTATGCAACAATACAAACTGAATATACTCCAACACAACCTGAATCTGTCAGAAAAGATCCAGGGTCTTCATCTCCACCACTCTATAGTACGAATCTAACCATGCAATTAGAGGTGCTGAAGTCGAACATGGTAGAAACCAATTGATTACCGATCATTAGTGTATATCGTTAACAAGTGCGAGGGAAATCACCATTAATGTCAATGACTCCCAAGGTACCTTAGTACAATCCAACGAATGCGAATAAATGAGCTAAAGTCGAACACTCGATGGAATCTCTCGATTAGAGGTCAATAATGAAAACCCACTGTCGAAAGTGAGGAAACTTGCCATTGAGGCATGCAAGTTCCAAGGTACCAATTAGTTTCTAAGTATAATGCCTGGATAATGAGTTGAAGTCGACAGGAGAAGACTCATGACAGGAGGGCCTTAATGTATCCCACATCAATGACATGAAATAGGTAACACGATTTGAAGTAGATTAGAGTAACAAGTGATTTAGGACTGACTCAGGGATGGCTGACGCAATACAAGGCTTAAACACTGCAGAAATGGTCGACGCAATAGAAGGCTTTTAGGTTTGAACTTCTCTTTGAACATATTTATGACACAACAACTATTTTGGAAATACTGACTCAACAACAGGGATCACAAACCAATTTGTAATCTTATAAAGGAGTATGATCAAGAGGAAAGAAAATTTTCCAACCTAGACACAAAGTGAGTGAAAGGGTGTCATGTTCAAAAGTGACTCTTCCATGGAATATAGGTTTAGACACAATTCTTTCCCAATTCCTCCCCCACCATTTTTGGCGAGTACCTCTTTATTTTTACGCAATCTTGAGGAGGATAACATATGCTTGTGATGTAAGATCATCCTTCAGATGAGTCCCTTGGAGTATGTTTAACGAACCCTAGGAAGGAGTGGTCCAGTCCCATATGGGCCTTTCGATGTTTGTTTTACGATTCCAAAGAAAGAAAACTCATGGGTTTTTCATGTTTAGAGAGTTTGAAAACTTAAAGAAAACTCCGGTCCCATATGGGCCTTTCAATGTTTGTTTAACGAGTCCAAATAAAGAAAACTCAAGGGTTTTCATGTTTAGAGAGTCTGAAAAACACTTAAGTAGAACTCTCTCAGTTCATTTTTCATAAATTAGTTCGACGAGACCAAAAAAGCAATAACCCACCGCCCATCAAATGTTTTCTTCAAATACTTTTACGAGTGTGAAAAGAACAAGGTCGCTCGACAATATTTTCATGTTTAGAGAGTTCGAAAAGAGATTAAAGGGAACTCCAATGGGTTCCTTTTTCGTATAACCTTTACAAGTTCGAAAAAGTGATAAAAGTATACTCGATTACATTCTCACGTATTTACGAGAACGAGAAAGAACAAAGACTAATCTCGGGATTGTTTTCATTTTTACACAAGCTTTAAAACAAAACAACTATGCTTGGAATAGATTTTATTTTTACACAAGCTTAAAAACTAAACAAAACTATGCTTGGACCTGGTTTCATTTTTACACAAGCTTGAACCAGAGGAAACTATGCTTGAGGTAAGTGGTTTCATTTTTTACACAAGCTTGAACCATATAAAATATGCTTGGACTTCCCAACGCATAACACAGAGATGGTTGGTACTTAGGCCCCAACTTAAGAAACTAGCGGCTCTAACTTCATCATGAATTCCAAAGGCTGAAAGCATTGCCCCCCAAGCTTCATTTCTTCCAACTTCAAAGGAGGATGAAACAAAGCTTCAAATACTAGATGAAGGACTTGACTCAAACAGAGAGGGGGAAAACTATTTCATTTTTTAACGAGCTTGACACAGGAATAAGAAATATGCTCGTGAATCCAGGTTCAATCCCTAGACCTCTGTTTCATTTTTTAACGAGCCTGACACAGAAACAAGAACTATGCTCGTAACCTCTGTTTCATTTTTTAACGAGGTTGCTATAGAGACGCAAAAACTGTCCTCACAACTGGTTTCATTTTTTAACGAGATTGAAATCAGAAAATCATGCTCGAGAATCCAGGTTCAATCCCTAGACCTCTGTTTCATTTTTTAACGAGCTTGACATAGAAACATGAACTATGCTCATAACCTCTGTTTCATTTTTTAACGAGGTTTCCACAGAGATGCAAAAACTATCCTCAGGGCTAGTTTCATTTTTTAACGAGTTTGAAATCAGAAAACCATGCTCAAAGACTCTCTTCTTCATCATGGCTTCCAAGAGGACAATGCTCTGGAAGGATACCAAGTCAAGGGAAAAAAATAGGTCATGGCTTCCAAGAGATCTTCACTGGATAGAAGAACAACACTCTGGAAGGACACCATGTCGATGGTCGCAATAGGGGTAAGGAGATCATGCTCTAAAAACCCTATCAAAGAAATCACCATGTTGACTTCCAAATCTAATTCATCAGAAGCCGAAGTCATGGGAGACAACACCACATAATTGACCTGTGGCAGGGGCGATACCGTCCACATATAAGAACTATTTAAGGAGTTCATTAGGTTGATGGTCAAGTCAGGGCCAACAAATGAAAGTTGATCAATATTCACCATTCTTCCATCGTGAGGGAAATATATCACGTGAAAAAGAGTGGACACAATAACTTTCATGGCATAGACATAATATTGCCCAAGTATTAAAGAGAAATCCAAGGGGTCTTGGACTACCATGACATCAATAAAAAAAGTTTTTCCTCCCATAGTTACGGGAAACTAAGGAAGGGTCCCTAAAGGTTGACTAGTTCTTCTGTTAAAAGCTAATAGATTCTGCATAAACCGGGCAATCTGAGGACAACCCAAAGCTTGCCAAGAAAAAGAGGACAAAATACTAACGGAATCACCTTCATCTGTCAACATCTGAGGAACGTCCCGACCACAAACCTTCACTATAATCTGGAAAGGAATGTGAGAGGGAAGACGAGGTCCAATTAGCACACCCCAATCAAAACAGATGGCCTCATTACTTGGAGGGGGTTCCACGGGAGAAGGAGAAATACCCTCCGGCATGGTAGAGTATGTATCAACGAGAAAAATGTGGACATTATCAGGTTTACTCTCGAGCGGGAGAGTAGGATCGACCGATGACAAGATCAGATTGACCACTTGGGTTGCATTCCCTAAGGGGAGAATGGGGACGACGGGTGGAAACAGATCGACCGCTTAGGTTTCACTCCCTAACGGGAGAGTGGGATCGACTGAGGATGGGATCACATCGACCACTTGGGTTTCACTCTTTAACGGGAGAGTGGGATTGATCGAGTATGGGATCGGATTGACCACTTGGTCAAATGGTTTGACTAAGTAAATGACCAGGTTGACTACATGATCAACCAGATTGACTGACAAAGGGGCCAGATTGATCATTCCATCAACTACAGGTGGTTCAAGAATAAGCTTGCGATAAGTAGCTGGAAGCTGAGGCTGGGAACTAGTCATGTCTTCCAGGAATTTCGAGGCTTCGTCCATACGAGGGAAAAGGTGAGTTAGATGACGCCCTTTGCATAACATACATGGGAACTTGGCTCTACTTTTCTTCTTCCCAATGGTATATTTACTAGTTGACGGGAGGTCATCAACATGTTATTCAGAGGCTAACAACATGGGTTGGCGAGGGTGTGTAGACCATGCTTCTATAACCTTGGATAGACCAGGGAAATCCTTAAGAAGATGGCTACCCTTACAAATCCTTCAAGGGTACATGGGATTACGGGTTGTTTGAGTGATCTTGGAATCATCAACACTTCCAGCACGATTAACAATAATTGGTTTCTTTCCAACATGTCTAGCAGTGGTTGGAAGTTTGGACCCTTGTTTATTTTTCTTCTTCTTATTCTTTTGTTTCTTCTTCTTCTTATCCTCTGAGTTACTATCTTTAGAGATTTCACTCGGCGAAGAAGATGAAATGGAAGAAGACCTTGCAATTGAAGAAGGTGGAGAAGATATTACTAGTGAATAAGGTGAAGGATCAACATGAGGTTGATTTTCTTTGGGGAAAGTTCTTACAGCAGAAGCACAAGTTGCATTCGGGATTACCTGAGTGGAAAACAACCATACTGGTAATCCAATTCTGAGACCTGGAAGGTTCAAAGTAGCAATGTGATGAGGACCAATGTTTCCGTAAGAAGGAAAAACAAAAGGTTCCCTTGGCAAAGGGGTTCCTTCATTGGTCATTCTGGGAACTGATGCCATAAAAACAAAAAACCAATCTAGAGTCCGCTCGGGAAAACAAACAACACACGCTAAAAATCTAGTAAGCAAGCAAGCAAACAAAACCTTCTCACAATTAGCACACTAGTTGGTGATGAAATCCAATGTCGCGGGAACAATGTAAGAAGGGTCTGAGATAGAGCAGGTGGAAAAGTTACGTTGACGACCTGCTTAACGGACTTACACCTTGGTGCAAGCTCCCACACATAATCGTGGGTATACCCTCCAAGGAGCTCGAGTGAGTTTGGCCAACATCGATTCCAAGTACTGTGAAGACTTTCCTCTCCACAGTCACCTCGTGTAAAGACCATAAAGAGATAAGCCACTAAGGTTACCAATTACTACAACGATGCCTGGGGAAACAATCAACAGTCCGATCCATGTGCAAAGGTAGGGTATCTAGCTTGAAATCAACTTGAAAGGATTCCACTCATCATTGTGGGTATACCTTCAAGCGATCCCCATAATACGCGCAATCTCTACACTAAGACCAACAAAACAGGGTGAGTAACTCTGCCAGTCTCAATGCGACCTCATGATTGACCCTTGTGCGAGAAGGGCTTCCCAGGACAAAATGTAATAAGTGGTGTTAAATCCCAAAATGAAATCGTTCTTTCGGTTGATTTTTGTAGTGGATATCATGGTTATTGGTAGCATCCTTAAGTTACTTTTGAGTTTTTATAGCTGAGAAAATTTTAGATTTTGGTTTGTCTTAGAAAATAATTTGACCCGTAAAAGTCTTCTTTTCAAAATTGTCATTTTTTACTTTCCCCAGCTAACATGTGTCCCAAAAGTTCATTGTGCACTATGGAAAGTGTCCACTTTCAACATCTAAGGAGCTCTTTTCATCAGTTGATGCGCTGTTGAAAGTGACGAATCTCAAAAGGTCCGACAATCAGTTCGCGGGTGGCGCGCTGTGGAAAGTACATGCTAAGGAGCGGTTTCAATTAATATGGCGCGCCATGGAAATTATCCACTTTCAATAGCTAAGGAGTGTTTTTTAAATAATGGTGCGCTGTGGAAAGTGCATACTTTCCGCAACTAACAGGGATTTTTCACAGAGTCGCACGCTGGTGAAAGTGGCAAGCGAGTAGCTGACATAGGCGTTTTTCGTGGGCTGTTATTGAACAAAGCAAGAATCACATGCGTGATATCCACGTATGACAGTAATGATGATGGGATCACCCCCCACGTCAGAGTAAATCCAAGGCATGCGCTGATAGGAGTGGGCAATCATAGAAACTCAACCATGCATGTCAGGATATGACTGTAATTTGAATCCGGTCCAGAACTCACGCACAACACTCATGGCATCCGAGATGGTAGGTTCGTGTTCGGTGATGCAGGTACAGAGGAGGTACCACCGGCCTGACAACATCAAATCAAACAATGGTTTTCATATCACAGAACGTTTCCAGAATGCTGTGGAAGTGTTCGTTCATTTCAAAACAGAGCCGAAGCCCGAACTGCTTTCAACAACGCAGAACCTCGGCTCGACTGACAGTTACAGGGGTTACAATTGTCAAGTTTTTGAGGTGCAGAATGGTGAAAAAATGCAGTGGCGCCCTACTCAAGCGAGAACTGGATAACTTATCCTTTTTACAATCACATCCCGAGGTCCAGAGGCATTTTTCAAATGCAGGGTGTATGGAATTCGTAGAAAGGTTACAAATTGGGTGCCACTAGGCCATGGCTGAAGCCTTTGCCAAGACTTTTGATGGCAACAAAGGTCGCGTCGGCTCTGTGGAAATCAAAGTGGATGAGACTGTCATTTCCGCAGCTACAGGATTGCCAAGAACTGGTCAGAGATGGTTTAAAACCACTGCTCCTAAAAATCTGGATTTCAGGGTCTATTTGAAAGAAGGATACAAGCACAAAGCATGGAGAAAAGGTATGCTCATTTCATATCTAGATGAAGAATGGCAAGAATTATTCAAAGGCATCCAATTGTATATTACATCAGAGGGAAGATACGATAAATTGATGATGTACCACTTTAAACTCCTGGATCACTTCACAGGCAAGACCCCTATTAATTTTCCTTATTTCTTATATCAAAGTTTGATTAAGGTATGCAAGAGGATTAAAACTCAACCCTTGAGCATGAAAACCACTCTGTGTCACCTCGGCCTAATAAAATTGATTATACTGGAAGAATTGAAACAACAGGGGAGGAGCTGGGAGCACTTTCTATTCTAGGAAGGTTTTGAAACCCAGAATCAGATTGCAAATGAACAGATGGCTGGTGCAAAGAAACAATCATCCCCTCAGAGCAGCTCAAGAAGAGGAAGGGCTTTACCAGGACCTTCAGAAGACAGATTATCTGGACTGAAGCCAAACAGGTCAAAGAGAAAGTTAAATTTTGAGCAGAGCACAGAGCAGACTACACAACAAAATACAGGGCATCCTACACAGTAAAGTACAGGGAAGAACATCCTTAATTTTCCATATTCAGATTCAGAATCTGAGTAGCAAGATCAGTGCCCTGCCATCAAGAGTTCTGAGCAATCAGCCGAATGTGCACAAAACTATGAAACTTTCAATCAGACAGAGCATGGAGAATCATCAAAAAACCCTAGATCAAATAAGTCTCAGAAAATCAAACATCTCAAGGAGGTAATTGCCCAGCAAGAGGTCTTGGAGCGGGTGATTAAAGACAGGTATAAGAAGTTATCTGATAACTTCGCCAAGACAAATGCTGCGTTTGAACGTTTGGTTAAGGAGAGTGTCAGAGAGAAGAAGAGGAAGAAAAAACTCACCAAAAACTACAACAGCCTGTGGTGTCTTACCAAGTGCCTCAAAAGGTAGATCAAGAGGTTGAAACAAAAATTAAAACAAAAATCTCA
Organism: Picea mariana; assembly: GCA_032191745.1. Lineage (NCBI taxonomy): Eukaryota > Viridiplantae > Streptophyta > Pinopsida > Pinales > Pinaceae > Picea > Picea mariana. Next base: position 16,900 of record JASDQU010010151.1, on the reverse strand, counting down.
TCCAGACCTGAAGGTTCTTGCTCAAGTGGCCGTCAATATGCAAGGTGAGAAATCGGATGCCCACTGATTTTGGTTTGAAATCAATTACGAAGGTGAAAACTCTTTTTGTGCGCTATCGAGACTTTCAACAGCGCAAGGCTACTATTCTATTACCCGTTAGCTGTGAAAAGCGATAGCTTTCAACAGCTAACCCGTGAAAAAATCAAACGGTTGCACTGTTGAAAGCTGGGAAAGCAATTTTGAGGTTGAAAATACAACAGTTCATTTCAAACAGGCTCTGAAGATATGCCAATGTATCAGTGGACTATGAGATCGAATGATAGAAGTTCAACATCAGGGATTCGAGGGATTTTTGGTTACACATCCAAAACCATTTCCTAAAAACTCGACCATAAACATTGGGAAATTGAACAGTCACACACAGGTGTCCTGCTATTTCACCACATTGCAAATGCTAAGAGCTGAAGGAGGCAGATGGCGATTTTGGAGACTGAAGACAGTTTGACTACTTAATTTAGTTCTTGAAGACTTTAATTTCAAAGTTGTTTAGATAGAATAGAACTATTTTATTTAAATATAGATCCATGTTTTTAGGATCTGTATAACTGTTTGTAAGGGATATAAATGCCTGTTTTTGATATCAAACAAGGGTTCGATTTTGGATAGAGTAATCTGCTATTGTACTCAGACTTTTTAATGCTAATACAGATCACAGGTTCCTTTCAATTTTGATGTCAGCTTTCCATCTTTCTTTCTGCACTATTATCTGTGTTGTCAAGCTTTGAATGGCTGTTATCCCATTGTTTAGCTCATAGCCTGATAATAGATTTCTTGATTGTTTCTTAGACCCTACATTGTACTGGTTTAGCTACAATCTGTTCTTCACCCATTTAAAAGTTATCTGCTGATTAATCAATCTTTGAGAGCACTGCCTATTTGTTTATCATTTTGATGTTTGAATGCCATAAGCTGAATTGAGTTATCCCATTGATCCACATTTACAAAATACAAAAATATTCATTTCTTAAGTTACCAAGCACCTTTGGTCTGCAACCACAAAGGGTTTCTTGGAGTGATAACAAGTGGGTTTACTGCTCCCTAAATCAAGATCCTATGTTTGTTTGTAGCTTTGGAAAGTTATCTTTCGCACCTATTCCAAATCCCTACAACTAATCTAATTTAGGTTTGCTACCAGAAAATATAAAAATGTCTAATCAATTTTTACAAGCGCTTTATTTTTAAGGCTGTTGTTACTCAGAAGGAAAATGGCATGGACAATATGGTGTTTTGACCGATTCGAAAGTTATGCAAAGAGATGAAGATGCAATCTTTTCATTTCGATGAACTCTATGCTACGAGAAGGATACAAAATTTATCATTCCAAAATGTACAATGTCTGAAAATTTTACTAAACTCATCAATATCAATATTTTCAAGAAATGAGACAAATAGACTGTACACCAATACACGATTCACGACCCCCCCCAGAAATGTCAAGAATCATGCAATTTTGCTACTTAAAATGCAAGGATGTCCCCAATCTAATATAAAGAAAGAAATTAAAACTTTTTGTTTCAAAGATAGCTAAAAACAATAGAAAATCGACATGAAACAAAGAAACCCAAACACTTTTCTCTTTTAACAAGAACTATTCAATAAAAGAAAAAGAAGTTCTTTCACCAAACAATTCTAAAGAAAAGACAATGCTTTGTAACTGAAAGACACTCAAAGCAAAAGACTAAATCTTCCAAAAGAAAAAAAAGAAAAGATGACTAAAAGAAGTTTCAAAGTTGTCAAGCATACTGTAAATAGATCATAATCAAACCCAAAAATTCACCCCAGAACCAAATCCAAGGTATGGGTAAGGAAAAAACCATCAAAAATAAAAAATTTCACAATTTCCGCAGGCTGTAGACTAACATAATGCGGAAATCACTGATTTCCGCAGGCCAGATATGGGTAGGGTGCAGAGTTTCCGCACTGGTGTAAATAGGTAGGGTGTGAAAATCCTAAGTCTCTGCACTGTTCCTCAAAGCAAGGTGTGGAAATCAAACAAAAATGGAAAAAAAATTAAAAATTAAGAAGGTTTTCTAGTGAAGTTTAACAGTCAGAGAGTCAAGCTGGATATCCCAGTGACTCAAAAAATAGAATCCAAGCAATCAATGCAAGAAATCAAGGAAAACTAGGAAAATAATCCGTTCCCCAGCGGATTCGCCAATTTTGTTATAGGATAAATCGGTGAATGCAGAAATAAACTAATCTCCCTAGATCCACCTAGATCTAGAACAAAACAAGACATGACATGATGCTTTCCCTAAGTTTTTATCATTGAATTTACTATCAAAGAAGGAATGGATGACATACCTTAATATATCACTTCCTTATATCTCTGTTGTCCCTACTTCGCTCCGATGCTCTTGTGAGATCAAACCTACAATAACACAAACCAACCAAAGTGAAAGCAACAATAGTAGATTCAATGAAAACTTAAACATGTGATCAAGGAGTCATGTAATAAAATGAGAATGATTTTATGAGAAAGAAACATGCCACTGTATTATATAATGTGGAAGAAAGATACAACTAGATGCCTTGATGTCGTCAGGTTCCTTCCAACAGTTCCTTGCTTCCCACACACTTCTTGCTCCAATGGATTCTGAGACTGTGTATCTGATAGCTATTGACAATCTATCTTGACAAAGAAAAGCTCAAAGCCAACACAAATTTCCCAAGCTCAATTCAACTAACTTTCTCCATGAGAGCTCCTCTCCTTTTATAAGTTGAAGAGGATAAGGTGGGAAGGTTAGCATGATCCCACTAAATCATGAAAGTGAGTAATATCCAAACCATTCAGAGGCCACCTCACCATAGAAGCTTCTCCTTTTAGAAGCATCAGGAAAATGCTCGTTTTTCCCATGTATGAAGGTCGTTGCACCCTAGCTATAGTGCAACCTGCGGAAACTACGCACCCTAGATATAGTGCAACCTACATAAATCAGGCATTTCTGCACCCTATGTATAGAGAAACCTGCGGGAATCCTCCTTAATAGGGTTTTTACAAAAGAAAATCCAATTTCTTCTCTCAGGCAAAGTTCTTCTCCCTTCTTTCTTCAGCAATTCAGGCCACTGACCCCTCTGAAGGAAACATATAGGTTTACATCATTAACGGTCATAAGGGTGAAAAAAATAATGTGTAACAATAGGAAAATATACAAGGAAGATTACAGGGACACTCCTCCACCAAGAAGATTCAGATTTCAAAATCAACAATAGACAGATAGGCCTCAATAAGAAGGAGGATTCATAAGAGCACCTCCTTTCAGAAGATCTTCAAATCCCAGGTATCAAACTATATTTTTTGGTTTATGTTATGGATGCAATAATTTTGGACATAAAGCTGTGAATTGCAGAGATAACAACAGGAACAATAACAACTTTGAGAGTAATACACAAAGGGGTTATTCAAGAAGACCTAGTGAAACACAGAGAAGAAGTTACAACATGTTTGAATCTTTGAGCACTGAAGTGGAATGTTACAAATGTAACGATTTTTGACACGTGGCCAAAAATTGCAAAATCAATTGCAAAATCACAGTCCCTCCTAAAGAACCTCAACAAAATAACAATAGTCACAGACAAGAACCTCATAAAACGACATGGATAAGAAAGAAAAATATGTATAGCAATGAAGAATGCACAGTCGCTCTACAAGCTAAGCAGAAGAAACACAATTGGTATGTTGACAATGGGTGTTCAAAACACATGACATGTGATAGAGACAAATTTCCTACATTGCGAAAGGAAAGAAATGGACTAGTCTCCTTCGGAAATGATAATTCAACCAAAATCATTGGAGAAGGCACAATCTGAATTGGGAACAAGAATAAAAAGGCAAAAAATGTTCTACTGGTAGAAGATATGAAACATAATCTTCTAAGTGTGAGTCAAATGTGTGATCAAGGTCATAAAGTTACTTTCGATTCACAAAAGTGTGAGATAAGAAGAGAAGGTTCAGGGAAATTGGTCGGTACAGCTGCAATAACTTCAAACAACATATATGTGTTAAGTGAAATTGGAAATGAAAAGTGTTGTCTAGGAAAGGAAGATGAAAGTTGGCTATGGCACAGAAGAATGGGTCACATGATTTTTGATAACCTTGTCAAAGTCAACAAAAGAGAACGAGTCAGAGAAATGCCCTAGATCACGAAACCAACCAACACTTTATGCAAGCATTGTCAACAAGGAAAGAAAACAAAGACCAGGTTCAAATCAAAGGAATATTCAACAACAAGACCATTGGAACTTGTGCATACTGATCTATTTGGACCAACTACAACAAAGGGATTAAAAGGTGAGAGATACTTTATGTTATTAGTTGTTGATTATACAAGAATGACTGTAGTTTGATTTCTCAAGAATAAGTCAGAAGCTTTTGAAAACTTCAAGATCTACAAGGAAATGGTTGAAAATGAGATGGATTCAAGAATCAAATGCTTGATATCTGATAATGGAGGAGAGTTCACTTCAAAGGAATTTATGGACTACTGCAACAATCATAGAATAAAAAGGCAATTCTCCGTTGCTAGGACACCTCAACATAATGGAGTTGTTGAATGAAAGAACATGACAGTACATGAAATGGCTTGAACAATGTTAATGGATTCCAAATTGATAGATATATTTTGGACATAGGTAGTGCATACAACAATTCACATTCAAAACAGAGTAATTCTCAGAAACAACACTGATAAAACTCCCTACGAGCTATGGAAAGGAAGACCAACAAATGTGAAGCACTTTAGAGTTTTTGGAAGAAAATGCTACATCAAAAGAGAAGATGGTAGAATGGGAAAGTTTGACTCTCGTTTGGACAAAGGAGTACTTGTTGGTTACTCAAGTACAAGGAAACCATACAAGTGTTACAATCTAATATTGAACAAGATTGTGGAAAGCATCAACGTAACGATTGATGAAATAGGCAGACCAAAATCAAAGGAAGAAGAAAACAAATCAATGGAACAACTTTTCGAAGAAGAAGAAACAGAAGATGAAGTAGAAGAGAAAGATGAAGAGAATCCGACAGAAACAAAAGAGCAAGTTCAACAAGTATCTCCAAATACACCTAACAAATGAGTACAAAAGAATCATCCTTCAGATCAGATTATTGGAAACAAAGATGAAGGAGTTGAGACTAGAAGAAAAATCCGTTCACTAGAACAAACACACCTAGCACTCTTATCTACAACTGAACCAAACTATTTTGAAGAAGTCAACAAGGATGAATTTTGGAATAAGGCCATGAATGAAGAATTGGATCAAATAGAGAAAAATGACACTTGGGAACTGGTTCCAAGACTAAATAATAAGAATGTGATCGACACAAAATGGGTTTTTCAAGAATAAATTAAATAAATATGGACAAGTTACAAGGAACAAATCTAGATTGGTATGTAAAGGATATGCACAGATTGAAGGATTCGACTTTGAAGAGACATTTTCCCCAGTTCCCAGAATGGAAGTAATCCGGTTGCTTTTAGCCTATGCATGCTCCAAAAATTTTAAAGTATATCAGATGGATGTAAAATCATCTTTTCTGAATGGGGAACTTGAAGAAGAAGTCTACATTGAACAACCAAAAAGATTTCAGTTGTCAGAGAACGCAGATTATGTGTGTAAATTAAAGAAGGCCTTGTATGGTCTAAAACAGGCTCCTAGAGCATGGTACTCTAGATTGGATAAGTATCTACAACAGACAGGGTTCAGAAAAGGAAGTGCATACAACAACCTCTACATCAAGGTAAGTGAAGGTAATATTTTATTAATTGAAGTTTATGTTGATGACATTATTTTTGGTAGTGATGATGACAGGTTAAGCCAAAAATTTGCAAAAGATATGAAGAATGAATTTGAAATGTCGTTACTTGGAGAACTATCCTTCTTTTTGGGACTTCAGATACATCAAAGCAACCAAGGAATATTTATTTCTCAAACCAAGTATATCAGAGAAATGATAAAGAGGTTTGGAATGGAATATTGCAAACCACTNCACCAAAGGAGTCACATGTGTTAGCAGTGAAGAGGATTTTTAGATATCTCAAAGGAACAAAAGAGTTTGGATTATGGTATCCAAAATGAAAGGATCTATCACTTATTGAATACACAGATGCATATTGGGCAGCTTGTATTGATGATGGACGAAGCACCAGTGGAGCAACATTCTACTTGGGCGAGTGTTTATTATCATGGCTAAGCAAGAAACAATCATCAATATATTTATCTACAGCCGAGGCAGAGTATATTGCAACAACATCATGTTGTACACAGGTTCTTTGGATGAAACCAACTCTGACAGATATACACGTTGAGTATGATGAGCCCATTCCAATCTATTGTGATAATACAAGTGCCATCAATATCTCTAAGAACCCGGTGATGCACTCCAAGATGAAGCACATTCCAATAAAGTATCACTTTCTACGAGAGCAGGTTGTAGAAAAGAACATCAGAGTTGAGTATGTGGGCACAAAAGAACACGTGGAAGACATCTTCACAAAACCACTTCCACGAGAATCCTTTGAATATCTTCGCCAGAGACTTGGAGTTATTTCTACTCTAAAATGAATGTTTTTTTAATGCTTATATTATATGTCTTATATTTACACGAGGAAGCACTGTAAGAGGGAAATTCAGTCAGGGGGAGAAACCTCAGATGGAAAGATACCTTTGCCATTGATGACAAAGGGGGAGAGATTTATCAGATGCATAGGACATAGGTAGAGGACAGAAGCATGGTTCCAAGGGGAGGATGAGTGATATGATTTTAGTATTGCATCAGAGTGTTGCCATAAATGCCAAAGGGGGAGATTGTTGATTAAGGTTGGTTGTTATTGATGTCAACCCTTGAAGAAAGCCCCGTAGCAAAAAGGTTGGGTAATGGACCCAATATTGTTTAATGTAAATATGACTCGTTATTTTCTTGTCATGGTTGATAATAAGTATAAATGGATGAACTCCAAAGTGGTCCCCTTATGGTGAAATCCCTCACGGGAAGACGCTTTGCGGATTAAGTTATCCTAGAAGTATGGTTAAAGAACCCATGCTTATTTGTGGAATAATGAGATGAACTCCAGTGAATTTGTTAGTTAAAATATCCTATATGGATAGTGCTTGTCATTCCATTTCCGGTGGTATGTGGAACGTCACATAACTCCTCATGGTTAGAGAGTTATGGCCATGCGAAGTTGGAGAACCCAGGTTTGGGTAATGGACCCAAGTTTGTTTGATGGATAATGGTATGAGTTTTGATATCTTTTTAGGTAATACTATTCTATATGGATAGTACATGTCATTCCATTTCTGGTGGTATGTGGAACGCCACATAACTCCTCATGGTTTGAGAGTTATGGCCTTATGAAGTTGGAGGACCCTCATATGTCATTTAGAAGCCCCAAAAGGTCAAAGTAGTCAAAGTGGTTTAAGAGATTTTAAAAGGTAAATATTAAAGTGAAGTGATGAGTGTACTATAATTCAAAGTGAATACAAAATAAATTAATTCAATAATAAATTTAATGGAGAAATTAGAAGTGGGTTAACCCTAAAATAAGGAAAGTGGGAAAAGTGACCTAGAAGATGTTTTTAAGGAAGCTACTTGGAGAGAATAAATAAGAGGCAAGTCTCTCTCATTTAGGACACACTTGAGAATATTGAATACCTATAGGTGTCTTAGGTAACCAAAGGATATCTAATTCGAATTTTTGAGGAAAGTGAAGAAAAGAAGGCCATAATTCAAGGAAGGATAAATTCTTTTCATGATGCTTTCTCAGGTCATCTCACCATTTTCACAATAACTTTTTTTCTAGAATGATTCAGACCATGAAATTGATATTCCATTTAGGAAACATATCCAAGTATCTGTGGTAAAAAATTCAGCTTGTGGGTCGTTGTATTTTTGGAGTTACACTCCGTGGAAAATAGAGTTTTTGGCAAGTCTTGAAACTAGTCAAAAATATGTGTTTCGGGTAAAAACGTCATAACTTATTCATAACAGATCCAAATTAAGTAATACCAAATGTGTTGGTTATAGTATAGTTTATAGTATTGTTTGTAACAGTTTTAAAACAATTCAACAAATATTTCGTGCGGGGCACACTCTACAAGGTCACTCTCTAAAATAAGCCAGAATTCAACAAGGTATGCCATTTTTGCTATAACTACTTTTCTGAGAGGTTCCAAGTAGTGACACCTGGAGGAATTGTAGAAAAAACACTGAAGAACATTGTATATCAGTTTCATATCTTTATTCATTACATGTACAAAGTTATGATTATTTCAAGTTAGGGTTGTTGACTAATCCAAAACTAGTCTTGTGAGACTAAATAAACGTTTGAAGAAAATGCTAGTCTCTTGTTGTTAAAGTTAAGGAAGGTTTGTAGGTATGTGATCATATACACCAGGTCTATTATAGAGTTACAAATAATATTTGAATGATGAAATTGATGAGGGATTTTGGTTGAGGTACAAGTTGGGTACATGGTTGAGACAAGTAGTTGATGAGTTGGCACATACATAAGGTGTATAGTTAATGATGTTCGTACATATTGATGAGTCATAGTTGATGAGTACTTGACACATGATTGGTAAATACTTGGTACATTTTTGGTTGCACTTGTTTATGGTACATGTTGATTACAGATTGTTTGGTACAGGTTGGTGCATGGTTGATGCACTTGTTTATGGTATAGGTTGATTACAGGTTGAGGTACAGGTTGATGCATGGTTCATGTTTCTTGGTACATGTTTACAATGGTATATTTCACAGTGATAATGTGACAGTGGTTCCATCATTCTACTTCTACTTTAGGGTGGTTGGACGGGGAAAGGACAAGTGGTTGTAGACACCTTTTGGTTGTAGCCGAAGAACATAGGGGGTTGTAGCCTCCTTCTGGTTGTAGCCATAGAATTGGTGAGTTGGAGCCTCCCTCAGGTTGTAGCTTGAGAAACTAGGGGTTTGGAGCCTCCTTCCAGTTGCAGCTGGAAAACAAAGGAAGTTTGTGCTTCCAACGAATGTAATTCTTCAAGACATATAAGATAAAGCATTCCGTGGTTTTCTCTTGATTTGGGTTTCCACGTAAAACAATGGTGTACTATGTATGTGTGTGATTGTTCATTTCTTATTGCTCATTATTGGATAATTCTACATTGATATAACACTTGGATTATTTGGAGAAAAAGGATTATAATTAAGCTATTATTGATTCAACCCCCCTCTCAGTAATCCAACATAATCCCTACAAAATTTACCCAATGATGCTGCTAGGAAGAAGCTTAAATGTGAAGAAGAGGAAATGAAGCGAATGACAATTGACCAGTTCTAGAGATTTCTCCAACAAGAAAAATTCGACAACAATGTTAAAGAGCAAGAAAAAGCTAGAAAAGAGGAAAAATTGGAACAAAAGAAACTCCAAGATGAGGAGGAATATCAAAGAAGGCAAGCCGAGGAGGAAAGAATTAGAAAATAAAATGAACTTAAGGCATAAAAGGTTGCACTTCAAATGAGGAAAGTTGAAGAAGCCAAGGCAACGAAATTGGCTGATGAGGCAGAGGCCAAGAGATTGGACGATGAAGCCAAAGATAAACAAGAAGTTGAAGAAGATGAGGCTAAGAAAGAAGCAAATGAGCTATTAAAACAAAATCACTTGCAGGATTTGAGTTAGAACCCAAACACTCCATGAACACCCAATTTGGGTATTGTGAGCATGCCACCTCAAGACTACACTCCTCTCAATGCTATTTCGGGGGATTCTTCTTTTTATTCTCAAGCCTTGAATTTTGAGGGAACTGTAGTGGCCATTGGAGACTACTATTTTGATAATAAAACGAGGAGTATTGAGAAAAAATCGGATAAAAGGAAAAGTGGCGAAGACACCAGATCCAAGTCATCTGCAGGGAGAATATTAGAATGGAAGGCAGGGCCCGATCCTAAAGAGAATGTTGTTCAGGAAACCTCTCCACTCCACACTTTTGTAGGACTAAATGCCTCGTCCGTCCTTGAAGTAGCCAGTGCCCTGAACATGTGAAAAACCATGGTGATAGAGATAGAGACATAGTTAAGAGATGTGAAAGGAATTCTTAGTTCAGAGTTCGAGAATGCTGCAAGAGTAGCTGACACTTTCAATACAACAAATTTGAATAGAGCCCTACAAGCACAGAGAGATTAGATGAATGCATATTTCAAAACAATAATCAAGACCCAACGTGACACCCATTACAGATAATTGGAAGAAAAAAGACAAAATCTCAAAACAACCATGGAGGAAAACATGACATCGACACTTACCGTGGATATTATCAAAACCCAGGCATTAGAGCTAAATGAGAGGTTTGCAACTAAGCAAAAAAAAATCCTCAATCGGCTCGGTAACATACAAACTGGTCGAGAAGAACAACTTAGGCTACAAGATAAACTGGTAGAGATTCAAGGAAGGTATCAAGAATCCCATGAGGATTTAGAGAAGATGCTCAGTTGACAAGATATGCGTGAGACTCCCCCAACTGGTTAAACATTCATGTTACTTGTATTATGAAATTCTTCTGCATAAGTAATATACATATTTCACTGTACTCATCCTTTTTAGTTTTCCCCTGATCATGATAGGGTAGTATATAATATAATAGAAACTACACATTAGAACTATAATCATTCATCTTAGCTTAGAATTAGTTAGTTAGGATTTTTATTTTTAATTCATTTGAGAACCTCGAGTTCTCATATTCATATTTAGTTAGCATATTAGTTAGATTGGTAACCAGGCCAAAATATGGTCGGAAACACTATCTCAAACGAGATTGGGTCTAATTGGGACCTGCCATCAGGCGTTTTCCCTCATCTTATTGAACGAGTAATTCTGGCTCGTCAATAGGTAAGACTCGTGATTCCATGGTTCCATTACTAAGGGTAATACCTCAGTGGAGTTGCCAGATGAGCTTTATGAACATCCCATCAAAAATAGAAAAGGGGACTTCCCTCAAATGGTGTTTCCAGGCAAGCTTATGGGAAATTATTTGGGATCAAAGCTTGCCAAAGTGTCGTTAGGGCACAAAAGAGGATTCAAAATCCTCCTAGGAAACCATGCCAAAATGTTATCACACAAACTATAGGTTGTGAAAATCCTGACCCAATCCATGAGATGGTGATAACTTTGGGAGATTCTACCCACTATCACCTTAGATAAACCCTCCCCTTGCTTCAGTGAAGGAGAAATCCAACACAAGGGGGGAATCTTGGGTGACCCTAGAAGAAAATGAGATGGAAAGTGAAGTTATGGAATTGATACCCCTATAGGTCAATATAATGAGTGGATAATGGCTTGGAAACAAGTCTCAGAGATGGTTAATGATTTCCAAGTGCTTGAGTACTTGCGCAAGATAGTTGTACCTGCCCGAGACACAAGAAGAGACTAGTATACAAGCTCAAAGATTAAGTGGAAAAGAAAGTTAAGCTTGCTGTCCCAAACCACAACAATAAACAAGAGTATATATCAATAAGGAATAAAGCTAACTACTATAGGTTTAACCACTCAAAGCGTTAAACATTTAGTGAGAGATGAAGCACAAAACATGTAGATTAATTCCCAATACTTTAGCACAAAATTTAGTGGCATTAGAGGGATGTTGTATGATGTTTTCAGAGTATTTTGTAATCGACAAATGTATGTAGAAAATATTTTCTACAACATCAAGTCAACCACTAAAACAAACAAGTAATTCGACAAAAAGTTCACCAATTAGTAGTAGAAAGATAACAATGGCTTACTAGCAAATTTCCACGGTTGAAATGCAAGTTAAATTTAAATATATAGAGTGAGTTGATGCAACCATAATGGATTTATCTTTAAGTTATGACAACAATAATATATCCTTGGAAAATAAGACACCCTAGTGGCTCAAGGAAGCTATTAGAGCATATAATTGATTCCACTTCAAACAATTTGAAAATCTCGTAAAATCACATTACCCAATGAAAAAATAATTTTAGTGCATTTTAAAATATGGGTAAATGGAGTCTTGGATATAAGAGTTATATCTATGATATCCCTAGGGGTGTAAACCCTTTTACTCCCTAGGGCATGCAAATCAAACTTAGGTAAATCTAGTAGGGTGTACACCCTTCTACTCCTCCTAGCAACCTTGGTTAAAATGACTTGTCAACTAGCAATGAGATGAAGCTTGATGGAGGGTGTATGCATTTATACTCATAGGGTTGCAACCAAAAACAATATGAAAAAATTAAGAATAACTAACAAATTGCATATTTTTCTTACCAATTCCAAGAGAGATGCAATATAAAACCCTAGTTCACCAAGTAAATTCCACCACAAATCAAGAGAAGAAGTCTCCAATAGGTGTGCACCTCCTTAGCTCCACAATATACCAATAGAAATCACCAAAAGACATTTTCACAAGAGAGAGAAATATCCAAGTTACCCAAAGAGGGCGCAAATTTCTAAACAGTGTTTGTCCACTTAAATTTAGGGTAAACCACAATGTAGGGGGCCAACCACCCTTAAAATATGATGTCATCTCCTTAATGAGTGACGTTTTGGCACTTTGTTCAAGTCGTTGGGGATGAAGGAGATAACACTAGGCCTCCAAAGGCCACGTGTCCTCAAGCCAAGGTCTCCTCCTCATTGCAATGGATTTTCCCATCAAAGGTGTCAAGTGTCCATCATCACCACCAAAACCTTAGCCCTAGGGTGACGTCAAGCCCTCCAAATGTGACGTTTTGACCTCTAAAGGAAAAAAATTGGGATTGCAGGGGATAGGTGAGATCTTCCATGGTGTCTTTGAAGCCTCCAAATGCTGTCATAATCATCCAGTGTGTGGGCCATGGTTTCCACTGTGTGGGATTCATGCCCCAAGGAAGCCCAATGCTAGGCTTGTTCTTCCAAAACTGCCCACCAAGCAAGGTCCTGCAAAGACAATGAATACACCCTCCAAGGATATCAATTCAAACGTATCCTGATAAGTAAATCAAATCAATAAAAGAGTAACCTAAGAATGTGCATCAAAAACCACCTCATCAAATTAAACAAGTGCTCATAGACCCTATGCAACTTGCCAAGTTTAGGTATGGGAGGGTTGACAAAGTGACCTATTGGGTGAATCATTCCCTAAGTCAAGGAGTGTTTCCTAGGTGGACGCCCCATCTAATTCATGTGGAGAATATGACATGGATGGGGGAAATACTTTTGGGCATGGGATTCATAACATACAAGGCATTGTAGTGTCTCATTTATGGGTTCCTTTGTAGAGGGTGTGTTGCACCATCGTTTTCAATGCATCATTTTTCCAATCCCATTTAATGCCATTAATTAATTAAGGTTTAGAACAACTGCGTACTCCCTATGGGGTAACACATATATTGGGGGGCAGTATCACAATGTCACTTAAAGAGAGAGGTACACGAAGTTACATGGGGGTAAAGTCTATCTTGTAACACACTTGTGTAGATCCCTCAACAAGTGGGACATTTATATATATGTGTGTTTGATTTTGCAGGTCTTGGAATTTTCTAGGAGAAATATTTCATTGTTCTCAAGACCTCTTTTTGGGTGATCATATGGAAGGTTATGATTTGGATTTTATCTCTTTCCAGATGCATTCCCTTTGGGCCTTCAGTCCCTTTTTCTCATGAAATGAGGGGCAACCCCTTCCTGTGTCAATACACCTGAAAATCCCAAAAGATAAGGAGGCGAGGGAATGGAGTGTGGAAAGTGGAAAGTATGATCAGGATGCCACATCGATGGATCGTCAAGGACACCTCCTAGTAGAAAACCCATCCCTAAGGGTGACCACTTACTAGGGCGCAATGTCAACCACCAAGGTGAAATAGGGCAAAGATCATAACTTCTAAGAAGACAATATATAATCAAAAGAAACTTTAAATTCAAGACACTCAAATGCCTCAAATATTGAAATGACACTCACCATGATACCTGGATTGTACCTCATGGAGCAAGACCCAATGTCTTCTGGAAACACGCTAATGTGGAATATAACATCGTGATGAATCTGAGATCTGTGGTGGTGAGGTGAGCCTCTGTCTATGCAAGTGGACGTTGTCAACCATCTGTCTCTTGGTACTCCATGTATGTAACCTAAGGGCCTTGAGACATCATCTCCTTAGTTATCCCTAGGAAATGAGGATAAAAAATCCAATTAAATTCTGCAAGAAGAATAAAGATGGACTGCTAATAAAATTGTGGTAAGTGCTGCAACGATGACCGTCTTTTTCTTTCTTTCCCAGGATTTAAATTTGCAAACATGGGTGGGGAAGTAAACAAAACTGAGCCTGAAAACATAGAAGAATTCAGAAATAACCCAACAATCATGAGAGTGTTTGAGAAGGATGGTTGGCTGAGGTTTCTTGAGCAATTCCAAGGCTTTGACCATGAATTAGCCTTAGAATTTGCATAGAATTTTGTTGGGAGACATACCATTGTGAGAAGGCTGACCCTTTTGGTTTATGAAGAATCAATTGATAGAATTACAGGATTTCCTTTGTAGGGAGAGAGGTGGTACAAGAAATTTAATATTGCACTTGAAAATTGGGCTCAATT
>JASDQU010010150.1:273990-284375 GCA_032191745.1 Picea mariana | reverse complement strand
TAGATACATATGGTTAAGATGGATTTTGATTATGCATGGGGTGCTCAAGCATGGGATGATATTTTATTAGGTAGACTTCATATCTAATCTTCTTGCACAATGTATTCCAAAGGCTAAAACTCCCTTAGATAGTGGTTCACTTGAGTTTTACATGGTGTCTTATCTTATGTATTGTGTATGTGTGAGCTAAGAGTTATCTTGTTTCAAGCCCACCTAGTAGCCTTCCTTTGCACTTGTACATGGTTATTTCCTCATAGATGTTTAGCTATTATTCAGTCATTTAACCTTTTAATGTCTATGAAAAATGCAGGTTTGAAGGGTGGTCACCTCCACGATCCAAAACACATTTCCAAAAAGGTATAAATCATTTTCTTCTCTTGTGTCATGAAATACTCCTTAATTTCCTTGTATACTTAAATTCAAAATCAGAAAAAAAAAAACAACACATAGCATGCATAACACATAATTATTTTATGACTGTGAGTAATAGTAATTTTGCATATTCATAAACAAAAAAATGAGACTTATCTTTTAACAAAAATTGGTCCAAGATATTGGTCATGTAAGAGAAAATTTCCATTGAACCATGACCATTTAGTGTAGATACCACCACCAACCTAGGCTATGAGGCCACCATGGTGAAAAAACCAAGCAATAAGATTCTATATTTCTCATCCCAACCTTTATACTCACATTCTTACCTAACATTCTCAACACAAAGCATTAAACGAATCTAATTCATCCTGCGATAGATAAGTAACTCTCTTCCACTATAACATGCAACATAAGGAATATATTCATGCATAACATTCAGGGATATCATCCAGCCATTTTAAACACAGCATGCATAACAAATAATTTTTTAATATAGTTATGCGATATTGATATTTATTAATATGGTAATATTAATATTAATATTGCAACCTAAAATAATTTTTAATTTTTTTTTTTAAATAAATATTTTTCGTCTCACTTTCGATGACAATAATATACCTGCGATGAATTTGCTATATAAAAAAAATGTTGTCATCTCAAGTGCGATGACAACAAAAGATGTTGCAACTCATTTTCTATATCAAAAAAAAAAAATGTGGTCGTCTCTAGTGCGACGACAACAAAAGTTTCCACGACGAATTTGCTATATAAAAAAAAGTTGTCGTCTTAAGTGAGACGATAACAAAAGTTGTTGTGACACATTTACTATATAAACAAAGAAATGTGGTCATCTCAAGTGTGATGAAAACAAAATTTGTTGCGACGCATTTTCTATATAAACAAAGAAATGTGGTTGTCTCAAGTGCGACGACAACAAAATTTGTTGCGACACATTTGCTATATAAACAAAGAAATGTGGTCGTCTCAAGTGAGACGACTACAAAAGTTGTTGCGACGCATTTTCTATATAAACAAATAAATGTGGTCGTCTCAAGTGCGACGACAACAAAAAATTTTGCGACACATTTTCTATATAAACAAAGAAATGTGGTTGTCTTAAGTGAGATGACTACAAAAGTTGTTGCGACGAATTTTCTATATAGACAAAAACAATTGTCGTTGCAATTGAGACAAATTGTTGGTTTCACTTATTTTTCCTATATTGTCGTATTGGCGATGATATTAATTTTTTTTTCACAATTGTGAGAATTTCCCTATGGTCGTTGCGCTTGCGATGTTAATTAAAGTTTGTCGAAAATGCCATGTGCTATAAAATGATGTTTCAGACACTCAATATTCGTTGCAATATCAATGACATAACGTCGCAATAGCGTCGAAATACCCATCGCAAAATGACCCAAATTTGCTAGTGTGAGATTGATATCCGAGATCCTTAGCACTGTTTGACACCTGCAATGCAATGGACAACGAGACAAAGAAATACTACTCTACTCTATAATATTAGTCCAATCAAACCCATCTATAATACAAACATATGTAAAGAGACATAGGTTAGAAGGAAATAGGCCAAGAAATATATTAATGAGAACTCTTAAATAAATGATTAAAGACTGTATATGCAGTTGCAACAGCTTCCCCAATTCCTCCTTGTCTAGCCCTTGCAGAAATCTCCCAAAATCATAGGTTTGATATCCAAAATCTCCACTATCATGAGATCATAAGTTTGGTATCTCTAAACTCCTCTATATCTCTCTTATCCATGGAAATACCTCATTATATAGGATTTGGAGGCTTAACCGCCATGGAGAGGATCACTCATCAGATCCACTAAAAAGGGATTTGAAAAATATTTAGGGGGAAAATATCTCTTAAGGATTTTCGGGAGGAAATATCTCTCAAGAATTTGAAGGAGGAAATATTTCAACCATCCATGAGATCCTCCACCTTCCCTAAAAAATAGGAAACCAAATGTGAGGTGGAATATCACACTTAATTAATTTCTTTTTCATGAATATTAATAATAATTCATGTGCACTTGGTATTTTGGCCTTCATGTAATAAATCCCTCCTCCACATTGACTAGGGATTGTGACATAGGTTATTCCATGGTGTGAAGGTGTATGATACACTTATATGACACTTACGACACTTAGGGAGAGGTACCTAGGTGTGCAAATTTCATGTGTAACAGAATTCCCCCTAAAGTGTGAGGTCGGAAGAGAGAATGATGGTCAAAACACTTTACAAATATTTAATGCAAGGGTGTTGAGTTGGAGAACTTGGAAGAAGCTGCAAACAACCATCAAACAATATTAAAAAATGTTCCATTTCTGAGCAGGCATACCTATGCTTAGAATACGAGATGAATCAAAGCATGGTCGTCGACCAATACACTACGGATCCATGAAAAATATTAATTAAGGATATGGCCACCAAAGATATAATGTGGATCCATACCTCCATGACATGAATTGATTGTAGCCATGAGAAATACACAGTGGATCTACGAAATGATAAAACATAGCCACAAACCAATACAATGTGGATCTATGTGACAGTCTATACATCAACATGCTCAAATGATCTCCTTCGCAGCCTAGGAAAAGCAGATAACATAGTGAATGATCAACCCAGGGTCTTCGTCCCAATCTCGATGTGGTATGAATCTATCCATGTGAATATATGTTTTGATGTCGAACATGGTAGAAACCACTTGATTACCAGTCATTGAGGTAAATTTTTAACAAGTGCGAGGGAAATCACCAATGGTGTAAACCTACTTTCGGAAGCAAGGAGGCTTTCCATTGAGGCATGCAGGTCCCAATGTAGTAATTGGTATCTAAGTCTAATTCTCAGATAATGTGTTGAAATCGACAGGGAAAGACTCGTCGAAGGAGGGCCTTGATGTATCCCCCATCATCGACATGAAACTGACACAGGAAAGTGATGTAAGATGGTGAATCAAATGAGTATGGACTAACACGACAAATGGAAACTGGTAATACTGCAGATAGATTGTTTGAAGTGAAACTTCCCTTAAACATGATGAGGCAAGACAACTAAATTGGAAGCATTGAATCAAAAAGTACCAAAATGTAATGTGATGACAATAAGAGCACTCTTCGACTTAATGAAAAAGTATAGCGACACATGGAATTGGTATCATTCGGAGACAAATGGATTATCCAGATGTAAGATGAGACAGAAACAAGTTCCATGGTCAAGGGCAACAAAATATGTCATAAAGGATTCTAAAAAAACTTGACCCACCTCTTCAATTTTTCCCCCACCCAGATAGATGAATAACTCTTTTTAATTTAACGAGCTCGAGGAGGGTAACACATGCTCGATATAAATCACCTTCGGTAAGATCATCTTCCTTTGCTTAACGAACTGGAATAAGTAAGGGTTCGTCCCCATACGAGCCCTTCCATGTGTAGTTTAGCGAGTCCAGATAAGGAAAACTTGGTGGTTTTTCATGTTTAGAGAGTCTAAAAATAACTTAAAGGTGACTCCAAGGTTGTCCTTTTTCTTAATTTTAGTCTTGCAAGGCCAAAAAAGGGATAAAATACCACTCAAAAGATGCCCTTTCAAACCTTTTAACGAGTGTGAAAGGAAGCAAGATCACTTGGCAATCTTTTCATGTTTAGAGAGTCTGAAAAGAGATTAAAGGAGAATCCAGGGGGTTTCTTTTTCTTATAACCTTTACGAGTCCAAAAAAGTGATAAAAGTATAGTCGGTTACATTCTCATGTATTTACAAGAACAAGAAAGAACAAAGACTAATCTTGGTAACTTATTCTCATGTATTTACGAGCACGAGAAAGAACAAAGACTAAGCTTGTTCTAGAAAAAGACTACTATGTTACAATGAGGATGACCTTCGAACAAGGATCACTCCTAGAAGGGTGTCTCTCTGGAGGTAGTTTGCCCCCAAATTCTTTGGAAAATGTGGGCATTTTTTCTTCAGCATGATGTATAGATGCTAGAGATCTGCCCCCCAAGCGTCATTTCCTCTGACGAATCTTCTTCTTTCCTCGATTAGGTTTCTGGTTACTAAGGGAAACATTTTCACTAGGCAGAGGAAAAGAAGGTTCAAGTACTTGATGTAGAGTGAGAATTAATTGTAACGAAGTGGGGGTCTATTTCATTTTTTAACGATCTTGACATCGATAATGAACTATGCTCGTTGAGACTAGGTACTACCAAAAAAGGAGAGGAATCGAAGGATTGTTGTGCCTGATTCAAAATCATGTTTAAGGTGGAAACTTACGCAGTGAGAGGAGAAGGCAAAGGAAAAACCCTCATGAGCGAGGAATCCTTGAGAAGACCTACACCTACACTCTCAAAATTATTGTGTCCTAGAAAAAGGGACATTATTTGTTGTGACATTGTTGAAATATAGAGTTGTACACTCAATTTGGTCAATGGTCATCAATTTTCCTTGATGGGGAAATCATAAGATACGAAACATTGAAGATGTGAAAGCAGTCATTGCATAGAACCAACTATTACCAAGTATCAAATTTTAATCCATGGGTGCATCAACTACTTCGATATCAACCGAAACAGTCTTACCCTTAAAAGTCACAACAAAAGATTTCAAGAGTCTGTGAGGTTGGAAACCATGTCCATCAAATTCTTTCAGGGTGTTTGGGGATGGAATAAGGGTAGGAGAACCAAGGACTCTCCAACAAGGCAAAGACATGACATAAGTGGAGACTCCCTCATCCAAAATAGTATGATGGATGGTGTGTTCACTAATAAAAACTTGAATTTGGAATTCTAAGTGATGGGAGACTCTATCCTTAAATTAATCTAGATTAAACGTAATCAGGTTTGACTCCTCAGGATCCAATGCTCCAATGGCTGACAATAGGGTTCTACGCTAATTTGGACAGTGTTGTAGAACTTCGAGGGTTGACATAGCACAAGGCACTTTCGCCAAATCTTCAACGATGTTGTATTTTTGGGCAATGCGGGCATTTGTATTAAATACTTATTTTCGAATTATGCTCTTGGGTGGGAGAAACACTATGTCAGAAATTGGATTCTCAATCTGAAGAGGATTGGAATATGAAGGAGGAGTAGAGTTAGAAGGTTGGTCGATAGCCTTCCCATTAGGCTTATCACCTGGAGGAGTGTCATAGGTATTCACACGCGTTATGACATTAGCCATCCTAAACATGTAAACCTCAGAGGGCTTGTGGAAGCATCCCCATGGTGGGAATGACCTGGATCTCCTCCTTGTGGAGGGACAAGGAGTTCTGAAACCGAGTGTTGTTGTTGAACTGGTTGGGAGGTACCCTTCAGATATTTAGCGACGACCACACGATGAGGGGAATATTTCGTGTAGTGGTCTTCCTCACAAATCATACAAAAAAATTTAGGTTTCCATGTTGGTTAAGTATCAACAGATTTAGGATTATCCTGCTCGTTAGAAGATTCCTTGGATTTTCCCTTTTTCTTCTTACCTCCTGGTTGTTGAGATGAAGAGGATTGGACCACATTCACCTCAAAGGTTTGAGTAGGAGGGGAAGTAGTTGTAGTGTTTGGAATGGAATTAGATTCTGGAGCAAGTCTTGATAGATCGTTTGATGGACGAGGAGCATTAGGGATCAGATCGTAAAGTGTGTTGGACTAGGAGTAAACCAAATCCAAATATTGTGCATGGTTGATAGCCTTCTCCTTAGTAACTACGTTTTCCATAGCAACATCGCTGGCAATGGGAGGCAAGAGAAAATTTGTAAACCAATCCACGAGGATTTGGTCCGAAATTGGAGCTTTAATCAATCATCTTCGTCGTCTCCACTCATGAATATGATCAGAGATGTGGGTGGAAGAGGATTGTCGGAGAGAGGTAAAAATTTTTGTATCGGTCTCGTACCATATAGGAAACTAAAAATGTGTCAGGAAATCCATTTCAAGAGAGTTAAAGTCGAAAAAAGAGTTACGAGGTAGTTCAATGTACCATTTTGTTGCCACACTTGTAAGTGTTCTATGAAAAAATCTAAGATGAATAGAATCATCCATAAAAGAGTTGGAAGAAAAACATAAATGGAAAGTCATAACATGATTGTTAGGGTCTTTCCCAGGTTTTCCATCGAATTTCGGAATGTCAGACGGTAATTTGGCAGGGATGGCAGACCAAAACGGGGCATGAAGGACTGGATCGTTTGTTAAATGAGACAGGTCTGGCAGGTCTAACGTAGCAAAGAATGGTAGTTGTCGGTTAGGTTGTTGATACTGGTGATAACTATATTGTGTAGGAACACCAGTAGGACCGTATCTAGGTTGTGGTGAGGTAACAAAACTAGATGGTCCTCCCATATAAAGTGGTTGTCCGGGTTGTCCACCAATGTAAGGTGGTTGAACAGGTGGAACTCCTATGTACTTCGATTGACTTGTTGGTCCCCCTATGTATGGCAGTGGAAGGGACTATTGTGTTTGAATCGTGGAGTTTACGGATTGATAGGGCATAGTTCCTTGCGGAGGAATGCCCGTCAGATTGGGTTGAGTCCACAAAGGATTTGCAACTTCTGGATATGGATGCTCAGGATATAGAATAATGGTAGTAGGGATAGAAGGGCTTGCAGAAGTGGTTTTCCCCCATTTCAGTTGATGTTGCAACCATGTAGGTTTCCCCCCAATAAAAATTTGCCCTGTAGCTGAAGGTTGGCCTCCCATTGAAGATTGACCTCCAATGTAGGAAGTACTAATCTATGATGTGTGAGATGGAGGTTAGTAGCTTGTGTAACTGGGATTGTTTGAATGACTTGATTGCTATCCATTTGACCTATGGGACGACCAAGTAAATCACTTGGCATGTGCATGTGTGGAAAAAATGAAGCAAGAATAGTACCTAACTTGGGCGTAGGAGGAGGTGAATGTGCAAGTGGTTGAGTCAGGGACACCTAGGTCACTGATGTTTCTGGTAAAAAATAAGCACCAACAGTATCAACTGCGAGAGTTGTGGAAAGAAATGAATTCCCAGGTCCTTCAAAAATCGGTAGGTTCATGCCAAAAGATTATGTAATGGTTGAACCAGGCGGTAAGTGATAAGAATAATAAGAATCAACGTATCTCGTGGATGGTGGATCAAAGAGTGGTTTGCCAAGTGGATTAGTAAACAAAGGATTCACAAAATATGTTAAGCTTTCTACGAAGGTTGGGACCGGTTCTTCAATGTGATGGCCACTTCCAGGAGAGATGCTTCCAGTTTTAGAAGTTTGATCTATGATCACTTCTTTGTAAGAAAGATTATGCTATGGTTCCCGAGTGTCAAGTTCCATACCTTGTATATTGTGAAAATTATAATCCTAAGGCCAACTATGCAAAAAAAAGAAACACACTCCTATGAAAACTAAAAGCAATCAACCAAGAAACAACAGATTTTAAGGATCTTACAAAGACGGGATGTCAAGCCACCAATGAAGAAGTGAGAAGAAGTTACCCTGACCTCCACATAACATCCCTTCTCGGTGAAAGAAACCCTTGCTTTCATGGGATCACCCTCCAAGGGTACTAAGAATGTGATATGACGTTTGTCCCAGGTACTGTGGGAATCCCCCCACAGTCAACTTTGTAGATACCTAGGAAAGGCCACTAATGTTACCAACTCCCAGCCAGCCTCCGGGGGGGTACATTTGATAGTGGGGACTGAACTTATGGGCAGGATATCAAAGTATGAAGTGCTTCAAGAGAACTAAATACAAGTGTAATGGTAAGACTCCATAGGACCTCGAATGGATTCTAAGTTCACAAAGCACCGAGACCAAATGAAACCAGTGGTTTCTCAAGAATAGCCCCCAATATATTATCTTTCTTCTACGATTGGTTAAGATTTGGAGGGGTAATCTTCACTACTCTTTCGCACGCGACCTCATTTTTAGCCCCTCTGTGAGAGGGGGGTCTAGGCTATGCTTATACGAAAGTTGAATTTAAATTCTCTTTAATGTTCTACAGTATCTTTAGTAGTCTTGGAAAATTTACTCACTTCACCTAGTCCAAATACTCTAATCCTAAGCTATTGTTTGTGTGCTAAAAATAAAATATTTGAATTGATTTTATTAGCGCGTGGTTGATTTTAATGGATTTTAACTCAAAGGCTTCATGGAGATGAAACTAATGATGTGTAAAGACTCGAATCCAAAAGAATGCAAAAGAATGATATGCAGTTCTTTCTTTCAATGAATTCTATGTACGGGAAGGAGAAGAGTTATATTCTTCTTAATCACAAGAAAACACTCAAAACAATGCAACTTTCAATTATGAGATTAATGTGATGCCACACTATCCAGAAAACGTTTCCGAAAACTAAAATGCATATGAAAAACTAGCTATTTTTCCAATCATAAACCAAAGAAAACTTCCTAATGAATGAAAAATTTCTTTGTTTGATTAACTATGCAAGGAGATATGCAAGATTTTTTCTTTTGTGCTTTCATATGAAAGAGATCTAAGTTGGAGACAAAGAACTACGAAGCAAAAATAGTCAAAAAAAGTGCACTCAAAGTGGTGAGGTATGAAAGAAAAAAAGTATAAACTTGTTCTAACAAGAACTCAATCAAGTATTCAACAACTAACAAACATTCAAGGAGTACAATAAAATTCAAAGAAGAATCCAAGAAAAGATAGGGAGAAAGAGAAAATACTCAAATTGTCCCAACAAAACAAGCAGCTAGAAAGGGAAATTTCACAATTCTGAAAAAGTTTCAAGCCCAAATCAAGACAATAGGAAGTGATAAGTATCAAATATAAACTCAAATATCAACCCAAACAACTTCACAAACCAAAGTGCAAACCCTGGAAAGGAACCCTGCAAAACAGGCTGCAAAAATCTGAGCAAAAAAAGCGAGAAAACCTCAAAAAAGGAGATCAACGCTCCCTAAATCAAGGTCACAAAGTGCTATAGTGCTATGTAAAGCACTGCAGAGGAGTTTTAATTATATATCAATGCTCTGATATGGCCTATAGGGGAGTGATACCATTCCCAGAAACTCAAAACAGAGCCAAAAATGTAGAAAAACTCTCCCAAAATTCACAAAAATTGGTGAAAATGCTAGTGAAGATGAGAGAAAGGTAATGGATCATGAAAAAACAGCAAAATTGATCTAAAAGGTGGGAAAAGGGCAATGACAATCCAAGGAAATAAAAATCAATGTCGATCCCTAGTGGAGTCACTAATTTCTGTTGTAGGAAAATCCCCCTGCGGACAGATGAATATCCTCTTGGATTCGAGACCCCTATACCAAGACAGAAAACATGCTAAAATTGGACACTAACATTCCTTTGAATCTAAATAACTAATCATAAAGAGAAGGATAAGGAAGAAAGTGCGATGCACCTTATTCTGATGTTTGTCCTCACTACTTCAATTTGAGCTTGATCTCCGAGCTTCTTAGCACTCTTTGACACCTAGAATGCAATGGACAACGAGACAAAGAACTCCTACTCTAATCTATAACATTAGTCCAATTAAATACATCTATAGGACAAACATATGTAAAGAGATATAGGTTATAAGGAAATAGGCCAAGCAATGTATTAATGAGAACTCTTAAAGAAATTCTTACAAACTGTAGATGCAGTTGCAGCAGCTTCCCCAAGTCCTCCTCATCCAACCCTTGCACAAAGCTCCCAAAATCATAGGTTTGATATCCCAAATATCCATTATCATGAGATCATAAGTTTGGTTATCTCTAAACTCCTCTATATCTCTCTTCTCAATGGAAATACCTCATTATATAGGATTTGGAGGCTTAACCACCATGGAGAGGATCACTCATCATATCCACTAAAAAGGGATCTAAAAGATATTTATGGAGAAAATATCTCTTAAGGATTTGGGGAGGAAATATCTCTCAAGGATTTTAAGGAGGAAATATTTCAACCATCCATGAGATCCTCCACCTTCCCTAAAAAATAGGAAACCAAATGTGAGGTGGATTCTCACACTTAATTAATTTCTTTTTCATGAATATTAATAAT
>JASDQU010010150.1:251175-269556 GCA_032191745.1 Picea mariana | reverse complement strand
AAGCAGCTACGTATTATACTTTTGTAGTGGATAAAGAAACAATGTTTTGTAGCTTTGACATCCAACTAATAGCTCCACCTGCAAGAGCAAAGACATACCCTGAAGTCGACCTTCTCTTGTCCAAATCACCTGCAAAATCAGAATCAACATATCCACAGACTAACTCACAACCATTGTTATCAGTGATACAGTAATCACTTGTGCCCCTCAGATACCGAAGCACCCATCTCATTGTTTCCCAGTGCTCTTTACCTGAATTTGTCATATACTTGCTGACAACCCCAACTGCATGTGAAATGTATGGCCTTGTACTAACCATCACATACATTAGACTTCCTACTACATTAGCATATGGTATTCGAGACATATATTCCTTTTCTTCTTTTGTACTAGGGCATAAACTTGAAGAAAGCTTAAAA
Source organism: Picea mariana (assembly GCA_032191745.1). Taxonomy (NCBI): domain Eukaryota; kingdom Viridiplantae; phylum Streptophyta; class Pinopsida; order Pinales; family Pinaceae; genus Picea; species Picea mariana. The sequence continues at coordinate 269,137 of JASDQU010010150.1, read as the reverse complement.
TGGGAAGCCAAATGGATTGATATTGGTTTCACATCGTTCATACCAAACCTCAAAAGTATCTTCTCAACATACTTCTATTGTGACAACCAAAGTTTACCATTCCTCCTATCTCTGAATATCTCCATGCACAAAATCTGCCTTCCTGCTCCTAGATCTTTCATATCGAACATCCTAGCCATCTGTGCCTTTAACCTGTTGATCTCAGTTGTGATTTTGCTTGCTAAAAGCATATCATCAGCATACAATACTAAGATAATGAATATGTCATTATTCAATTTCTTAAAGTAGACACAATGATCATACTCACTCCTTGTATAATTATGGCTCTCCATGAAAGAGTCAAATTTCTTGTACCATTGTCTGGGTGACTGCCTCAGACCATACAATGATTTATTGAACCTGCAAACAAATTTCTTGTTTTGATTCTGAACGAACCCTTAAGGTTGTTCCATGTAAATTTCCTCATCCAAATATCCATGTAAGAAAGCAGTTTTAACATCTAGCTGCTCTAACTCCAAATCAAGTAAAGAACCAATGCTAATACACTTCGAATTGAAATATACTTAAAAACTGGTGAAAAAATCTCATGAAAGTCAATACCTTCTTTCTGAGAATATCCTTTCACAGCCAGTCTTTCTTTGTACCTTTCCACCTTATCATCAACACCCTTCTTCAGCTTGTAGACCCACTTACAACCTACAGTTTTTTTGTCTCTTGGAAGTTCTACCAGATCCCATGTGGCGTTCCTCTCTAATGCCTTCATTTCATCCTTCATCGCTTCTTTCCATTTATCACTGTTAGAACCCTTCATATCTTCCTGATAGCATGAAGGTTCATTATCATTAGTACTTAAAGAAACTGATGAAACAAAATCATCATACCTTCTTGGAGGATTTCTGACCCATGTAGACCTCCTTAGGGAAGTTTGTGGTTCATCCACAATCTATTGACTATCATCATCAACCATGTCTTCCTCTGCTGCAAGAGACTTTTCATGAACATCTTCTGAAACATGTTCATGTTCACCTTCATTAGTTTCAAACTGGATTTTCTAATACTTTGGTGCTTCTCCATGTTTCATTTGAACATCTACATTTGATTTGATGAGAGATGATTCATCAAATATTACATCTCTGTCAATGGTGATCTTGTGGGCAGTAGGATCCCACAACCTATACCCCTTAATACCATCACCATATCCAAAAAAGATAAGCCTTTTTTTTTATTTTGGATCTAATTTAGAACGCTGATGTTTCAAAATTAGAGCATAGGCTTCACAACCAAAAAACTTTAAGATTAGAATAATTACAAGGGTGACATGTCCAAACCTCTTCAGGAATTTTTCATTCTATTGTTCTTGATGGTGATCGATTCACCAGATAACAAGATGTATATACAACTTATGCCCACAGTTCCTGCTGCAAGTTGGCGTTACTTAGCATAATCCTTGCTCTCTCTAGAAGAGTCATGTTTATGCGTTCAACAACTCTGTTTTGCTAAGGAGTATAGGTAGTGGTTTTATGTCTATCGATCCCAAATTCCTTTCAATAATTCTCAAACTCCATTGACGTAAATTCACCACCATTATCAGTTCTTAAACATTTAATGGATCTACCAGTGTTCTTTTCCACTAAAGCTCTAAACTGCTTGAAAACTACTCTTCAACATATAGACCCAAACCTTCCTAGAGAAATCATCTATAAAAGTTACAAAATATGATGATCCTCTATATGATATAGTAGGGGATGGTCCCCAAACATCAGAATGGATATAGTCAAGGATTCCTTCACTGGTGTGTCTTCTGGTTTTAAATTTCTTCCTATTTTGTTTTCCATAAATATAGTGCTTGCAAAAATCTAACTTTAAAAAATTTAGACTAGGAAGCAATTTGTGATCAGATAATACCTTCAATCCTTGTTAACTCATATGGCCCAACCATTCATGCCACAGTTGAACAAAATCATTGTCATTCCTGGATACTGTTGTCGCATGATCTGACTCAATTCTTCCTTCTAACAGAAACAGTTTACCAACCTTCTTTGCTTTCATAACCAGTAGAATTCCTTTGTAGACTTTCATAACTCCACCTTAAAAAATACTCTTGTAACCTCCTGTGTCTAAGACTCCCAAAGAGATTAGGTTCTTCCTAAGCTCAGGTACATGTCTTACATCAATTTATATTTTAACAATTCCATCAAACATCTTAATTCAAATGGCACCAATTCCCACAACTTTACATGAAATATCATTCCCCATGTAAACTATTCCATCATCTATAGACTAGTAAGTAATAAACCAGTGTCTATGAAGACACATGTGATTTGAAGCACTAGAATCTAATAACCACTGTTGATCATGACGTGAACCAATACTAATTGATAAAACTTCATCAACAATACCTGAACCTGTTGTTGAACTTGTTTCGGTTGCGTTCACTTCCTTTGTCTCTTTTGGAGAGTATTCTTTGGAGGCTTGTTGTCGATTCCAATAGTCCTTCTTCAGGTGTCCAGATTTTCCACAAAACCAACACTTAATATTGCTCTTTATACCCTTCGAATTTGACCGAGAGAAATCCCTCTAAACATGTCCTCTTTCTTTTGGTCTACCTCTGACCATCATCGCCTCATATGTAGAAGTTTCTAGATTGGATTTCTTCCTTGCTTCCTCAGACAATAAAGCTCCAACAATATCATCAAGCTCAATACTTTATGTTGAAATGAAAATAATAGAGGTAACAAAGTTATCCCATGACGCGGGCAAAGAACACAATAATGTAATTGTCTTATCTTCAGATTTGAATTTCACTCCCATGCTAGTCAACTGAACTAAAAGAGTATTAAAATTATTTAAATGATTAGGTATCTTCGTACCTTCCTTCATGTGCAGACTATACAATTGTCTTTTCAGGAAGATCCTGTTCATCAACGATTTCGTCATGTACAGGATTTCCACCTTTGTCCATAAACCGACTGTTGTCTTCTCCGAGACAATATTGAACAGAACATTGTTGACCAAACACAGGTGTATGACACTCAATGTTCTTGTATCCATCTCATCCCAGTCATCATCTATTATGGTCACAGGTTTCTTTGCTTTTCCCAAAATCGCCTTCACCACGCCTTATTGCATGAGCAGATCGTGCATCTTAACCTTCCATATCTCGAAATTGTTCTTTCCATTGAACTTCTCAATTTCGAACTTAGCACTCTGCGTATTTTCCATTAGAGGAAACATTCCAAAGAACACCACTACTTATAATAACCAAGGCCTTTTGAAAAACAAATATGTGTGGAGAAATGATGGTAAAAAACTCCAAAAGGTTTAGAATTTTTTTTTAATCAAAACCTTTTAAAACATCCATCTTTTGTTTTATGGATACAATTTAATATTGAGTCAACCTTTTTACCTTTTTTAAATTCCTCCACCCTTACAATATTTAATATCATTCACCTTTTTAATATAATATGCATACACTCCTCCATAAGTTAATATGAAAACTCACAATTTGAATATTCTTACAATTTGAATTCCTTTCAAACGACCATACCTTAACTTCAATTCACCTCATGACCATGCATAATAAGACAACATCATGACCGTGAGTTAAATATCCCTTTTCACCTTAAAAGGAATGCAACGATCGGGTTGGGTGTTGCAGCAAAAATTAACTTGCAGCAAGCATTAAGCTTCATATACTCGCATTTATCTGTTGTTGGATTTGTCTTACAGAAGACATCAAGAGGGTCATGCTACCGGCCTTCCTAGCCCTTCACACCATGTGAATGTTTAAAGGATATTGATGATCCCCTTATGCTGCTACCCAAGCACCGATGCAAAAGTGTGTAAGTCACCATCACATCGGTGCTCCCATCCAGCAGGGTGCCCAGCATTGATGCAAAAATCAATGCTTCCTTCCAGTCTTCCAGCGATCGACGAAAATTCCAGCGAAGTCTTTCCAGTCTGCAGCCTCCTCACGAAATTTGACTAATGTGTGGCCTCCTCAAGCTGTGATACCATTTCTTGTAATTGAAAATGCATAAAACACAATCACATGGATCATAAACACAGAGATTTTACGTGGCTCACCCAAATATTGGGCTACGTCCACCAAGGGAAGGAATCATTTGTCTTATTATTCAGATAGCAGATCACTCACACTCTTGTCTGCCTCTACGTGATTACATAAATAATGAGCAGAATTAGATTAGTTACATAACTATTTTCTAAACTTGTGCATTCATACCAAATTGGTAGATTTGGTTGAACAAACTTCTATAAAATAGGCTCCACTAAATCTGCTCATATCTACCAAATCTTGGAAATTCGTTAGCATATTCAACAAAATCTATAAACTATCATTTAAATTCTTTTCTTTCTTTCTGTAATAGAAAATATAGTTTCTTCCAGTGTGGATAATATTACAAAAGTATATAGATCTCTTCTTGCTGAAACTAACTCGAGAAACATACAAATACATATTTTCCTACTACAACTAATAAATCTGCTCATATCTACCAAATCTTGGAAATTCGTTAGCATATTCAACAAAATCTACAAACTATCATTTGAATTCTTTTCTTTCTTTCTGTAATAGAAAATATAGTTTCTTTCAGTGTGAATAATATTACAAAAGTATATAAATCTCTTCTTGCTGAAACTAACTCGAGAAACATACAAATACATATTTTCCTACTACAACTAGTCATAGTAGACTCAAAATTATATAAATACATCATTTCTTGCTACAAATAGTTCTAGTAAACTCATAAATATATAAATACATATTTCTTGTATCAACTAATTCTAGAAAACTCAAAAATATGTAAATACTTTCACATATAATTTCTACTATAAATAATTATCATTCTATAATAGTAAAGATAAGAATAAAGTAAGTAAACATATTTGATCTTGCTTCAAGATTCAAGGAATAAACTGAGTATAAAATCTAGTTCCTCCCAACCATAGATCTGAACAACCAAGATTGCTTGTTCCTATCACCCCCGAGCCTAAATAGCCTAAATAATTATTCCATAGGGACTGGAAACAATATAAACCTCTCCAGAAAACTCATAGCTTGACTCTTTCTCAGAACCATCAAACTCAAATCCTCTTCACCAGCACTCAACGCCTGCCTCCTCTACACTTGTTTCTCTTCTTTTCACAAAGAAAATAATAATAGCTTTCCTAGGTATTTTTCCAAGTTAGCCTCATCCTTAACCCTAGGGAATATTCTTGGCCTAACTTTGTGCTAGTTTGTTCCCTCACATACCACATCTTTCAGAGTATGTTTACATTTTCCCTCATGGACAATATTTTCTCTTATCCCTTTTCACTCTCCCATGGAATAATGATTTATTCTTTATAACTGGATTCTCTAATAAGTTTTTTTCTAGTTAAATGAAATAAATTAAAAATAATATTTACACTAGCTATTAATAAATTAAAAATAATCTAGACTTGGCCTATTTGTTGGCCAGAGGTTGTTTCTTGCCTCTCCTTCAAGACCTCCATCAATTTAGTTTAGGAACCTCTGAATCTAGTGAATCCGCCATCATGGATACTTAGATACTATTTTTATTTATCAATGCTTCTTTCCACCCCAAATATTGTAATGACAAAGTTCCATAGATGCCCGACATAACCCACAACCACCACAAAGCCACTACTAAATTTAAGAAACCACACACATGATACCAAATTGTATTCAAACATAACCTCAAGTGAATCCCAATATGCTTCCACTCTTCCAGACCCACCACCTTCCCATGGGCATGCTAGAGGTCTTAGTGGTTACAAAGAATCTGGTGTAGACTAGATGCTTAGCCTTCAGTAGAAGGGAAAAAGATAGGGGTACATGTAAACCCTCCTCAAAGAGATGGATTAATCCCTCCTTAATGTAAGCCTTGAAACTATGAACAAGGAGAAAAACTAAATATGTGAGGAAAACAGACATCCCATTTTTCTTACCATAACATTTCTCCTGCAATTGAATATTTGAGGAGTTTGTTAGTGCCATCATTTTTCTTTCCAAATTTAGAGTTGGTTTTAAAGTCATGTTGCGACCCATGTTCCCAAACATGTGAATTCAGGTATGTAACATCGTAAGTTTGAGGTTAGCAAGTTTTCGGTTGGCCCTTGGAAACAAGAAGGGATGTCAGATCCAAAACTTGTATAAGGGGTACAGGTATGTCTTTTCCAAGAAAGTTGAGTCATGTTGAGAAACAAGTCTCTACGTGCCACAGGTCAAGTCAAGTGGTTAATAGAGGTCACGTCAGCAAGTACATTAGTTATTATCAATTCATCATGGACGTCGAGGGAATGAAAAATCACGGTGCCTGAATCATGCATGACCAGCAAACCTTGTCACATGTATCCTGCACGTGGGGATTTTCCATGGAAAACCTATAACTTGATCTGGAATCATCTCATCACCATGAATTCACTGTCCTCCAACACAATTTCTTTTCCTGCCCGTTTTGTTATAAAACCTGAATGCTTGGCATTCTCCCCAGTCGTAGAACTAAGCCTGAAAATGTATTTGCATTTTCCCTTACCAGTTCAGCGTGATCAAAACCTTTTCTCATCCCATGCATTTGTTGGATACACTGCACACAGATTTCACCTTGGTCGCACCATGAAGACCCTCAGAACGCAAGGAAAGGCACGTAGAGCAGTAGAACTGTAAGGTTCGAGCCTCAAAGGGACTAGGATGCATTATCACCTACAATAGACATTCCCAAAAACATAAAAGGAACCATCCCTTTACCTGTAGAGGAAACCAGATCAATTCACGAAAAAAATGAAACAAAGGGATTCACACAGGAACAGAAGATAGCTAAAGCCCTCTCTCCCCAGCAACAAATTCCTTGGAGGAGGGGCAGGCCGAGAAAAAACTAGGAGATTATGGAAGCTCAAATTTTTAGAAGAACCTTGCGTCAGATTGGTAGCTGAAGAGTGACTCAGGCATTCCATTTGGCTAGAACCTACTAGGGGATCAAGCCGAGAAGACAAGAGCAGAACAAGGAAAGAGAAGATCACATAAGCGAATGAGCAAGTGCCAAATCAACAACTATAGCAAGCGAAACTGGCCATCGCTAAGCTCTATCAAGAAAACATGGAATTACAACAACAACTAGCAACAAAGGCCACGGAAGCGTTTGCAACGCAGGGTTGTGAAGGGAACATGGCATCGTTGAAAAGGAAGCTCAGAGAGGTGCAAGACACCATTGTACAGCGATGAGAAGCACAAATACTGACAGAAGAAAGGCACATGAAACATTCCATAGAATGCAAAACGATCGAGAAAGGAGCCCGCGTAGCTCTCGCCAACGCACGGGAAAAACAAGTTTAGTTGGTGCCCGCCTTTGCACCTGCTAAAGAAGAGACAAATATTGGAAGTTTTGGAAAGATATGTTTTCCCTAAAGTACACTACCATTTTGATAATGACCACAACGTTCTAACAATTGTTACTGCATGGAGCTCTCGACAAATGATCACATCACCAAAGTCGAAGCTGTTATTTGCAGACAGCAAGCTACTGAGAGACACCTGTTCGTCAGGACACCTGCTCAAAGGAACACAGTGACACATATTTTCTCCATACCTGAGCCTGACTGACGATCAAATCCTGTGGCAAAATCGCAAAAAGTCATAAGTAAAAGGGCATGATTATTGTCTACTTTTGGAAACACCATGCGAAGAGTCTCCAACACATGTTATTCAACTTTCCTAGTTCTAAGGGTTAGAAATTAGGAAGCAGGGTAGCCCAAGAGGCACCATTGTTTATATATTTAATCTTTTCAATGTAAGCTAGGTTGGTTGGAAAATTGGGTAGACAATAGCTATTGTATGTTATCTAAGTTTTGACCAGAATTTAATGCAAAGGTCCTGTGATTTGATGAAAAAATTCTAGTTGTAATAGTTGGATGTATTGTGCTTCTCTCTTCGCATATGTGCTTTCCTGTTATCTTTATTTCATATCTTTTTCTGTCAATTTCGGAATGAATTATCAAACCTATGGATTCTTTGTACAACGTCGTTTGTTCACACCATTAGACAAAACATTTTCCTTTCAAGCTAACTCTGAATTCATCCACAGCGGTGCTCCTAAGTTACTTCATGTTTTTTTCTCTCGCCGCACATTACAGTTTTACACTGAAGGTTGTTTCTCTCTTAGCCTTATCCTCTTGAATCCAGTCACTAAGTCATTTGTCTCATCTCTTCCTCAGATCGACCCCATAGCCCAAGTCTTAATTTTCTGTGCCAATATAACCAGAACCTATTTTTTATCATAGGTGTTAAATCTAGCCATTGTTTTTTCAAAGTCATATCCTGCGTGAAGACCGCACCATTTCTGAGAGAGCCCTCTCCATATCAAAAAGGATATCCTTGGGTCTCAAAGTTGGTTGAAAAATTTACCTTTGTCGTCTGTTTATCAGCCGAACAGATTTACAAAGCGCTAACATTCTGACGTTGTTGTCGAGGAACGAAATTGAATATATTTTCCCTGGGAGAACGACAACATTGTAGTTTGACCCTTGAAGGTAACTGAGGGACAAACATCCATACCGAATAAAATCCTTACCCTGCCGACTCCATTCCAAACAAACCAGCAGCCTCAAGTATCACAGTTCAGGAAACCTAGCTCCCAAGACGGTTTACACCAGAGAGAATCCTGACCCAAACCCCTCAGAACCAGTGTACGACCCAGAGAAGATTCTGCACAAAGATAGAGAGCAAGCGTCAGACCCATTTTACTACCTAGATAGAAGCCTAAACTTTCCCAAAGATGGTGTGCAAAGCATTGATGACCTTGATTTTGACACGTTCTTTAAGCAAACTCTATTCCTGTCGAAGTCAGAGACTGATTTGGACGAGACTATTTTCGACCCAAAGAAATTTTGAGCCCTAGTATCAAATAATATCCCCCAAAATATGAATTCTCCTCGGGCTATGGCCTCCCACTTCACTCCCCTCATCCTATTGTCCCAATTCCATGACTTGTCTCAAAATTATAGCCAGAGGATCAGGATCTACGATGCTGAGGGAAATGTTTCCGCTCAAAAGCACCTAGATTGGTTTAATGATTTCATTGACCTGGAGGAGGTGGAATACGCAGACGCAAAAATGTGGATGTTTGCGTAAATCCTCTTGGGAGATGTAAGGAAGTGGTTCAAAGATCTGACGCCCATGAGAATTTGGGACTTCGCCACATTCGAGACATCGTTTCTAGACAAATGGGGAGATAAGAAAAACCCTTTGCAGCTACTGACGCAATACAATAACATGAAAAAATCACCAGAAGAGATGGTGCAGAAATTCTTGGCCCATTTTTTGAATGTGTACAACTCGATTCCTGCAGAAGTCAAGCTGCCCCTCGGTGTTGCACAGTTGGGGTATGCGGACTCTTTCGAAAATGATTTTTCCCTATTGTTGAGGGAGAGAAGGTCAATAAATCTAGATGCTATAATGAGTAATGTTGTTGAAGTTGAAGTAAACATGATGGCGTCAGGAAAAATAAAATCAAGGTTCAACCAAGGTGACAAGAGACCCTAGGGAGATGTACATCCATCGACGTCGTGGTCCTCAGACGATAAATTCGACATGATGATGAAGAACATGGAGAAATTGATGGAGAGAATGTCTATGGGGAACAAACATTTTGCCTGAGAACAGAATGACCCACCTCACAGAAATCCAAACCTTCGGAGAGGTCAAATACCTCAGATCAGATAGAGGCAAAAAAAAGAGCATAGGGATCAAGGTGACCAGCAAACAAGACCTCCTTTCCAGAACAACTATGCAAATGAGGTTTCAACCAGATGTTCAATGACCAGATACATTGTTTCCATGACCATAACCCATGTGTGTTCTTGACAAAGAGTGAGCATGATCAGTATATGATTAGGAACGAAGGCTTCATGTGAGATGTCAACGATGATATGATACTTGAAACAGATGATGCATCATCTTGGGAGATGGAGGAGTTTATAAAGGGCTATAAAAATGCCACCATGAAGTTCCAGAAAAAGTATAACCTCCAGAGCAAAGACGTGTCTACCAAGTCGCAACAGACAAACCACATATGGAAGCCTTTGGCAAACACTCCTTCCACAAGTCGAACAAGGTCAGATGGCATGACCAAGGAAGCGACGGAGAAAGCCAAGTCGAAGGACGAAATCCCTAAGAAAGCCTCAGAGACAGGTTAAGAGGCTAGCGAAAAGGAGGTAGGGAAAACTTGCTCCCCTTTCAATTTTGAACATGAGATGGCCAAAATAAAAATCTTTGTCCCTTTCAATGAACTTATTAGAAAATGAAAGTATCGGGAACAAATCATTAAAATGTTGAAAGCAGGGGGAACCCCTGATACTCTAAACCTTCAAGATGGTCACCCCGCCATCCGTTTTGGTCCACGCGTCGAAGAAACAAGCGATACCGAAGATGTCCCTCCTTTCTACGTCAGTCTGAAGATCCACGACATGAACCTGCATAATGCCATGCTAGATTATGGCATGTCGCACAACCTTGTGCTGAAGGTGATCATGGACGAACTAGGTTTGGATGTCACTAGGCCATACAAATACCTTTTCTCTTTTGATTCGAGGAAATTCAAGTGTTTGGGCCTTATCAAAACCTGGTTGTATCATTGGCTCAAATCCCTGCTAAGAACATGTTCATGGACAAGGTCATCACAGACATACCTCCAAAATTCAGCATGCTTCTCTCGAGGTCATGGGATGCGAAGTTGAAAGGCACGTTGCATATGGATATGTCATACGCCACCATCACTATTTTTGGCCACGATAGAAGGTTGTACAAAGAAATGATTTTGAAGTACATGGTAAGAAGCAAGATGCAACCGCACAATCATCCCATATACATCGTCGACACCAAGATGGGGTCTTCTATATTATTCAATGACCTAGATTTCAAAGAAGAAGAGTTGACGTCCACTATAGTAGTTGACGAGGAGACTGCATGGGAAATGACAGAATGCGTCGGCCCCAAAGACCGCGCGAAAAGTAGGGTGTGAAACATGATTTTTTATGGCACAGTCAACAGAGAAGGAGTTGGGGATGGCATATAGGTGATCCCCCCTGAAGCAAGCACAAATTTGTTCTCATACGAGCTCACATTTGAGTGCACTAACAACATGGACGAATATGAAGCATTGATCTTGGGCTTACAAGTTCTGAAAGAATTGGGTGCACAGAAGATAGCAGTGTGCGGAGATTCTGAGTTGATCATAAATCAAGTGAAGGGTGTATATCAGACCAAACACCCCCGACTGAGGGCGTATCGAAATTTGGCTTTGGATATCCTTGAAGGATTCTCATAATACGACCTATCTGCTATCCCCAGAGAGAAAAATCAGATTGCCGATGAGTTGGCCACCTTGACCTCTCTTTTAAAGATCCCCATCTTCCCAAACAAAAGGTATGAAATCAAGGTCAGGCATAGGCTGACAGTACCTGATAATATCAAACACTGGCAGTTGTTCAATGATGACAAAAAGGTGTAAATATTCCTCCTTATGAGTGACGAGTTCGTCAACATAAACATTGACGATGAATATGAGAGTGCGGATGCGCGCAGCGACGATGACCATTTCCAAAACCTGATCACGGGAAGGGACATAATACAATTGAAGAACAATGTTATTCCAAAGGGGTTGGTGCCACTTGAAAAACTGTTTGACGAGAACGATGTGGCTAAGAACCCCAATATCGTTGCAATCGAAGAAGAAGTGGAAGACTACAACATCGGGACCGAGGAGAATCTGAAGATGGTAAAATTATCCAAGACACTCAGTTTAGTGGTCAAGTAGGACTATATAAAACTCATGAAATATTTCCTGGACGTTTTCGCATGGAGCTACGATGACTTGAAAGTGTATGACACAAAGGTGATCCAACATGTTATCCTTCTCAAGGAAGATCAAAATCCTTTTAAACATAATCTGAGATGGATAAACCCCCTGTTACTATCGTTGGTCGAGAAAGAGGTAAAAACGATTTTCAACGCTAAAATCATTGTTTCTTTGAGATTCTCAAAATGGGTAGCTAATCTGGTACATGTAAGGAAGAAAAACGGAGAGATAAGGCTATGTGTGGACTTCCAAAATTTAAATAAGGTGTCTCTCAAGGACCACTATCCCCTGCCTAAAATGGACTACAACTTGCAAAAGGTGGTGGGGTCCCAAAAGATGTCTATGTTAGATGGATTCTCAAGGTATAATCAAATCTTGGTCCACCCAGACGACAGAGAGAAGATGGATTTCACAACCCCATGGGGAATGTTCATGTATGCCAAGATGCCATTCGGCCTGATGAATGCTAGAGCTACTTTCCAAAGACCCATGGACATTGTGTTTTCCGATGAAAGGGAAAAAATCATCGTTATTTATCTGGACGACATCACTATGTACTCTACCTCTGACAAGTAGCATCTTGAGCACTTGAAGAGATTTTTCCAGAAGTGTCAAAAATTTGGCATATCGTCAAATCCAAAGAAGTCCCATTTCGCAATAAAATAAGGAAAGATGTTAGGACAAATCATTTCCAAAGAAGGCATCAAGATAGACTCTATCGGGGTGGAAGGGATCCTAAAGATCATCACCCTGCACAGTAAAAAGGAGGTACAATCTTTCCTGGGAAAGGTAAATTTCTTGAGGAGATTCATCCCAAACCTGGCAGAAATCATAAAAATATAACTTGCATGCTTAGGAAGGGAAAAGAGATTAAGTGGAACCCGGAGGCTAAGAATTCTTTTGAGGATATAAATGTGGCACTGACAAAGGCTCCTGTACAATCTAGCCCAGATTTTACGAAATATTTCATCCTATTTTCATTCACCTCAGAACACACTATTGTCTGTGTACTGCTTCAGAAAGACGAATAGGATTTCAAAAATCCCATAGCCTATTTCAGTTGGACACTGCGTGATGCTCCACTAAGGTATGACATCATGGAAAAGTAGGCATATGCCTTTGTAAAATATTTGAAAGAATTAAGGACATATATACTGCAGTCCCATGTTATCGCTTGTGTACCACTAGCAGTTCAATAAGGGACATTCTGAATCAACCTAACCCGGAAAGAAAGAGAGGCAAGTGGATAGTGGCCATGTTAGAACACGACCTTGAAATCAAGCCTACAAAGCTGAGAAAAGGGGACTCACAAAGTTCATGGCACAATTGGACTGCGACGTTGTAGGAATGAATTTCATCATTGATTTATTGGAATGTCCCCAAGAAGAGAAAATTGTGTAGGCACCTCAGCAGTTCACGCGGACATCATCTACGTGCTGTAAAATCTTCAGGCCCCTCCGGGTGTGAGTAAGACTAAGGCTAGATTCCTCAAGCTCAAAGAGGTTAAGTTTTGCATCCTGGAAAACTCACTCTACTAGAAAGATCCAAGGGGAATATTGTTGAGCTATTTATTGGAAGATGATGCAAAGCGGGCCAGACAATAATTTTACAAAGGCGATTGTGGGGGACACCATTATTGGAAGAACACCACACAAAAAATCCCGAGGGCGGGCTATTACTGGCCAATAATTTTCACTGACGTATATAAGGATGCCTCTAGTTGCCACAAATGTCAGATATTTGATGGAAGAAGAAAATTGCATCCCTTGCCACTGAAGTCAATCTCAGTCAAAGCACCTTTTATGTAGTGGGGTCTATATTTCATATAGAGATAAACCCGCCATCCTCTGTGCAGTACAAGTGGATACTCATGGCCACTGACTATTTCACAAAATGGATAGAGGCAATCCCCACAAAACAAGCCACTAATGCAGTCATTATCCAATTTCTGGAGATGAACATCTTGTCAAGGTTTCGATGTCCTGTTAAGATCATTACAGACAATGCAGCCGAATTCAAGTCTAAGAGGATGGAGAAACTTTGCCAGGATTATAACATAAACCTGGGGCATTCCACGACATACTATCTGCAAGGAAATGGGTTAGTAAAATCTTCAAATAAGAGCCTGACCAGGATTATTAAAAGACTCCTATAAAAAAATAAGAGAGCTTGGCATAAAAAGATTATCTACGCATTGTGGGCAGACCCGGTCACCACCAAGAAATCTATATCAACGTCACCTTTCCATATCGTTTACGACACAGACGCAATTTTTCCTACTTCACTGGGACCCCCTGTTAGAAAGTTGTTGCAAGAACAGGAGGCCGAGCCAAATTCTGCATAGAGGAGGATTAATTAGATAATTCATATGCAGCAAGAAAGAGAGCAAGTGTATAATCAGTTGCAACTCCATCATGAAAATATAAAGAAAGCCTTCGATAAGTGTTCTAAGCCAGAAGACTTTTGGTTGGGTGACATAGTTTTGAGATGGGATGCAAGAAATGAAGGTAAAGGGAATCATGAAAAGTTAGACCACCTTTGGACTAGTCTGTTCAGGATCTGCGATCATGGCAGGAAAAATGCTTATTTCCTAGAGGGGTTAGACAGATAAATTTTTTATTGGGGCCCTGTAAATGACAGGTTCCTAAAACATTACCTGATGGAATAAAATCCATTTAAGTCATTTATCATTGTAAATAGTCGTTTTATTTTGCGTCGAGTCTGTAGGTTAGCAGAAAATTGAAGCCAAATTTCTAGAGGTCAAATAAAGCCCAATGTTCAAGCGCTTGGTCTACTATTCTTTGCTACCTCACAGGGAGGATAGAATCCCCGTTGGAGCTAGCTGTTAGCGCCGTCATTTTTCTTTCCAAATTTAGAGTCGGTTTCAAAGTCACGTTGTGACCCATGCTCCAGAACATGTGAAGTCAGGCACGTAACACCATAAGTTTGAAGTCAGCAAGTGTCTTGTTGGCCATTGGAAAGGGGAAGGGATTTCAGATTCAAAACTTGTATAAGGGGTACAGGTATGTCTTTTCTAAGAAAGTAATTGATTCATGTCGAGAAATCAGTATCTACATGCCCCAGGTCGAGCAAGCGGTTAATAGAGGTCACGTCAGCAAGTACAACAATTATTATCAATTCATGATGGAGGCCAAGGGAATGAAAAATTGCGGCATCCATATCATGCATGACCAGCAAACCTTGTCACCTGTATCCTGCACACGGGTATTTTCCATGGAAACTTGCAACTTGATTTGGACCATCTCGTCGCCATGAATTCACTGTCCTCCAGCATGATTTCTTTTCTTTCCCGTTTTTTTATAAATCTCAGATGCTCGACATTCTCCCCAGTAGTAGAACCAGGCCTAAAACTCTATTTTCATTTTCCCTTACCAGTTCAGCATGATCAAAACCTTTTCCCATACAGTGCATTTGTTGGATACACTATGTGCAGATTTCACCTTGGTCGCTCCATGGCGACCCCTCAAAGTGCAAGGAAAGGTTGTTGGAAGGTTTACAGTTGGCAGTAAGCTTCTCATTGATGGAAAGATCAGCGATGAAAAATATCAGCGATGACAAAGATCAGAGATGGCAAAGAACAGTGATGGCAAGAACAGCGAAATCGTGAAGTGGCGAAATCGTGAAGCAGCGAAATCGCGAAGTGGCAAAATCGTGAAGTAGAGAAATCGTGAAGCAGCGAAATCGTGAGAAGATCTAGGTCGTAGGATCTGGGGTATCTATGAAGGCTCAATAGCCATTAGATATGGTGAAGCTGCAAGGAAGATAAGCCCAAGAGTCATCCAACTCTCCAAATCCATGAAGGAATCCTAACCGTCCATCAGGGACAGTTGTGGACTGCTGATCAAGAGGATACGTGGAAAAAGATCAAAGCACCACAAAGCTCCATCTCGAAGTCTCGCATATTGCGACTTGGAGTGACGAGAATCTCCATCTAAGGATCAGTGAGATGCGAGATCACAAAAAGATCAGGACCGTCAGATCACCAAGAATGAGGACCGTTGATCTGAGCTCCATCTTGGAGCTTTTCCTATCGTGACTTGGAGTGACGAGAATATCCATCTAAGGATCAGTGAGATGCGAGATCACGAGAAGATCAAGACCATCAGATCACCAAGAATGAGGACCGTTGATCTGAGCTCCATCTTGGAGCTTTGCCTATCGCGAATTGGAGTGACGAGAATCTCCATGTAAGGATCAGCGAGATGCGAGATCACGAGAAGATCAGGACCGTCAGATCACCAAGAACAAGGACCATTGATCTGAGCTCCATCTCGGAGCTTCACCTATCATGAATTGGAGTGACAAGAACCCACATCTAAGGAACTGTGAGATGCGAGATCGCGAAAATATCAGGACCGTCATATCACCTAGAATGTGGACCGTTGATCTGAACTCCATCTTGGAGTTTCGCCTATCGTGACTTGGAGTGACGAGAGCCTCCATCTAAGGAACAGCAAGATGAGAGATCGTGGAAATATCTGGACTGTTGATTCATCTAGATCGTGGATGGTCGATCAGGGTCGATGAAGATCATGAGTTCGCAGCGCCTTTTAGCGTAGACAATGGTCACCGCCTGTGGTCACATGGAGGAAGGACCTAGTGCAGATAGGCTCCACCTTAGAATTTTGGGGATCACATCTGGTACGAATGCTGAAATACCGAAAAGGTGAAATATCGTTGTAATCCAACGTTGCAGATGAAACTGAAGGAGATCGGAGGGCTACTGTTGCACGTCACAGTGTAACTGCCAGAAACCACTGATGGTTTCAGCCAGAGGACTCGAAGACGCTTCGAGGTGAATGACAGAGAAGATGAAGAGTCTTTGGGAATCTTCAAGAGGGATGAAGATGCTCATGAAGGCAATTGATAGTTGGATGAGCATTGAAGACTATAACTAGAACAGAGAAGGTGAGCTCATCTTTCACAGAGAAGATGAAGAGTCTCAATTGCGAGAGAGGCTGAGGAATCTCAGTATAACATACAGTGATGTTGAACGAGTGGAAAAACGGCCAGAGAAGCTGAAGAGTCATGATGATGATCAAACAGATCACTCGATTTGTGAAGGATATCGGCGTTGTGTGAGTATGCAGAAGGATTGCATGCATTGCATGCATAAGGTGCACAAAAGCTATAAATACATAGTATAGAGAAGGGATTGGGTTGTTGTTGTTGCTGAGATTGCGATGGATGTTGTTGAAGGTGATTCATGCATGAAGAAGGATCAGAGTGCAGCAGCTAAAAAGAACAGAAGAATAAATGTGCAGTGAATGAACATGGCGCATAGAGCATAAAAGCAGAAGAACAAAATGAGTAGCGAATGGATGCTGGAAGCAGAAGATATTGCAGAATAGTGATGAGACTGGTAAGTTGTTATTGAACACTATATCGTTGTAATAGGTTTCAGTATTTCATATTCATAATCCAGGGAGGTTGGGAGGTGCTAGGGAGGACTGGTGTCCTCAGAGGTTGAAGTGGGGGCTTGAACACAGGGAGTTGGTGCTTCCTTCTAGTTGGCACTAGAGAAACCAGGGAGTTGGTGCTTCCTTCTAGTTGGTGATAGAGAAACCAGGGAGTTGGTGCTTCCTTCTAGTGGTTGCTAGAGAAAAACAGAGAGTTGGTGCTCTCAGCAAGTTGCAGCTTGCAAAACAGAGGTTAGAGCCTCACAATGAGTTGGTGCTCATATGTATGATAATGTAAAGAATGTAAATAATACTTATCATATAAAGAAGATGAGGTTTTTACCCTGTATGGGTTTCCTTGGGAAATATTTGTCTCTGTGTTTCTCATATATGTGACTGATGTTGAATGTGCCATTGTTCATTTCCCTGCATTATTGTGATCATCCTTGAGTGCCTTGTAAATATTTTAAAAGAAGCATAATTGTTTAAGCACGGTAACAACTGATCAGTTGTTCAACAATTGTAATCAGAGCGAGCCCCTTTTATCTAAGGGTAGATCCTAGAGCTTAAACATGTCAATCCATGAAGGAAATTCAACCAATAAGGCCCCTCTGTTCAATGGAACAAACTTTGCCTTCTGGAAAGTTAGAATGAGAACCTACATAATGT
>JASDQU010010150.1:186045-213884 GCA_032191745.1 Picea mariana | reverse complement strand
CATGCCTTGCCTTACAATGTACCAAATTTACTACTGTGTGAGAGTGTGAGAGGGAGAAAGAGGAAGAAAAAAGGTATAGGTATATAGATAATTTTATATCTTTTCTATGTTATCCTCTCCCTCCTCAAACACTCTTTCTACCCCTCCTCTTTTTCTTTCTATATCCCCTTCTCACACTCTCACACACACTCTTTCTCTTCCCCTCCCTCCCAAAATATATCATCTCTCTCTCCTACATATACGCCTCTCTCCCACATTTACCTCTCTCTCTACAATCCTCTCTGTCTTTCTTTCTCACACACACTCCCTCTACCACCATTTTATGCCTTCCTCTCCATCCCTCCCACAAAAACGAGAGAGAGGGGAATCGAGAGAGTGATATTGAGACTAACAAAAAGGAGAGAGAGAAAGCGTGGGAGAGAGGTGGAAGAGAGAGGGGGGGTAATATGGGAGAGAGGGACCAAGGAGAAGAGGTGGTGAGAGGGAGTGGGTGTGAGAGTGTGAGGCATGGAAAGGAAAGGTATAGATATTTTGATTCATTTCCATGTATAGATCTTACCATGTATAGGTCTTGCCATGTCTAGGTATTACCATGTATAGGAATGTGAGAGGGAGATGGAGGGAGACAATGAGAGGGGGTAGAGATAGAGTGTTAGAGGAAGGGGGGGTAGAGAGGGAAGGGAGGTAGAGAGAGGTAAAGAGAGAAAAGGGGGAGAGAGAGGGAGAGGGGTTCAAAGTGTGGGGGAGAGAGGAGTAGATGTAGGAGAGAGAGAGAGGAAAGAAGAGATAATGGGAGGGAGGGGGAATAACAAACAATAAATAGGATATAGAAGAATGTTCCCGCTTTTAGATTGTGAGAATGTTCGTAGAGCACGTGCACTTTCTTAGGAACATGTGCATGTTCTTAGAGAGTGTGCGCATTCTTTTGAATTCAAATTTTTTGGGTAGGATTGACAACTTTAGTGTATGTGTACGCTGACTTGGTTGCCTCAGATTGCCTCGGATTTAGGTTAGGGATGGAAAACCTAGTGATTTGGCTTGTAAATAGATAAAAACCTCCATTTTTATGAATAACTCATTATATCTTAGGTTACAAAATTCAGTTATTGACGAAACTACAGAAATACATAGAGTCGGCTATGCAGATTCCAAATATATAGTTTTTTTTAATTAATATTGTTTACGGTGCTTAACCTATTTCTATCTTCGCATATATCAAAATCCTAGAATACATACCTCTTTTATTTCTTCTATAAGATTTTGTGGACTTAACCATTTATAAATTGAGTTATATGCCACACTAAAAAAGACTGATATCTATCATCTAAAATAAATAAATTATTTTGATCATGTTAAGACCCTCTTAGCTTGCATGAACAAAAAGAATTGTAATTTAAGGGATATATTGAATTTAATATGTGTGTGTGTGTGTGTCTTTGTGTGTGTGTGTAATAAATGTCTAAAAAATACAACAATGGGTTCTCTACAATTATACAAGAGTTTCGAATGAAATTCCATAGTTAAGGTACTCTAGAAAAAATCAAATTTCACATAGTTATTCACAATATCTATGAATAAAAGTTTTATATTCGGAAAGCTAATTCAATTTCCTATATTTCATCTTTTTACACCATATTCAAATTTATTGTAAAATACCTTGAATAATCCAAACTGTTGTTTTTTCTTGTTTTCATTGCTACTAACCCATCAAAAACCATCCTTATCTTACTCTCTCTCTCACACCTATATATATAGTTAAACATCGTCGACCATTTCTTCAACTTCCTATTTTTTTTAATTAATTCTAATTATTTCAATATGTTTAGGCTCCTTTAACCTTACCTTCTTCTATTACCATAATTTCTATAAAAAAAAATATTACATATCCAGTATATTTATTTTTAGCTCTGAACATGATATGATAAGAGTTTCTTAACCATTTAATATGAAGGTATTTTTCCATAATTGCTTTTACGCTTTCTTATGGATCCATTGTAAAGGATCCTAGAAATCCATGAAAAAACGCTGGATTTAAATTTGTGGATTAATATGATTAATACTTTATTTTCCTTTTTATTTGTATAAATTAGCAAAACCTTATTTTTGATATTTTTTGTTTTTGCCATAATTTTGTTTACCCTTTCTTATGGATCCATGGAAGGTTGGCTTGTGGATTAATATGTTTGAAACTTATTTTTTTATCTTGTTTTATTTGTATAAATTATTTTGTGGGAAAAAAATGATCTTGTTTAATTTGATTAGTTTTACAATGTTGACTTGTGGTGGTTTAATATGTTTGAAGTGTTTTTTTTCTTTTTTATATTTATAATTTGGAAAAACTTTTTTATCTATATAAATTGGAAAAAAAAACTTTATTTTTAGGATTTAATAAATCTAGATTAATTTTTAAAAAACAATTATATGAACAATCTTTATAAAGATCACTTTTCATTCTTATATTTAATTATAATTCTTATAATTTTTTCAAATATTATTATAATTAGATATGTCACTTGTTATTGTATTTTTGGATTTCATAAATTGTTATTACATTTTTCAATTCTTTAGTTTGAAATTTATTTCATTTAAAGTGTGTATATTATGTTAAAAATAATTAACAAATTATTGATTATTTGTGATATAATAGACACTACATAGAATTATATCTATTTTTATTATAATAATAATAATTTTATTTTATGATTCCAACATCTATAATCTTATTTGTGAGACAAGATACTCCCTCCATATATAAAGTATATAACTTCTTGAAAAAAAATACATCATATTCTTAATCACTAAACTCACTCAAACTATATACAATAATATATAAAAAAAAATACACTACAAAATACAATTCTTTAAAAAAAACTTTAAACAATGAAATATCATATGCCATGTTTCAGCAATTTGCAGCAAACAAAGACTTTATATTAGTAAAGCATGTTTATCGTTATCAACTCTCTCCCACCATGTCTCAACAATGGGAGCGTGCATGTCATGATCAACTATTTTTTAATATCTATCGTTTTTCAGAGATTTTTGCAATTTGTTCTTCCTAGTGATGATAGGGCTATTTCTTAATATCTATCGATTTTTGCAATTTGTTCTTCCTAGTGATGATAGGATTCAATAGGAATTTATGGTAATTGGTTAAGTGAGTCGATAGCATTTTTATATGTTTTAAAAAAATAATTATAATATAAAATTAAAATAAATATAATTTTAATTCAAAACAATAATATAATTTTAAATTATAATTTATAAAAAATAGTAAAACATAATTTGAAATAAATTTATATTAAATTTTAGAATTAATATGAAAAAAGTTTTGATTTATTTTATTAAATAAAAGTAAATAATAATAAAAATATATAAAAAATTAATTAGATAAATTAATTTTTTTTTTTGATAATCACATTATAATGTAGATACTTTATAGATTAGGTATCTAGTCATAGTCTCTCTCCCATTGAGAGCATGGCTATGACTAGATACCTAATATATAAGAACAAGTTAAACAACATGGAAGACAAGAGGCTACTTAAAATTGCTTCAAAATCAAGTCATAACCACCATCGACTCAAGCTAGGATGGCATAAAGATGCTCGCTCTTGGCTAAACTATTGGGGAATCATGTAAGAAACCATTTTGCAGATTAAAGATACTATTAAAAAAAGAGTCAAATCAAAATTTAAGAAAAAAATGTGGTGTGATAAAGAGTTGAAGGAAAAAAGAAAATTAAGGTATTATAAAGATGTAATCAACCCTAATCTAGAAGATCAAAATTATCTATCTGCTTTGTCAAATGTTAAAAAAAAATAAGCATTGCTAAGATAAGAACAAATTCTCATGAGCTCCATAGTGAAACTGTGCGTTGGTCAACTCCTAAAACCCCATGGGATGAAAGAGTGTGTCACCTTTGTGACACTAAGAAGGTTGAAAATGAAAAACACTTTCTCTTAGATTGTCCAGCCTATACCCATATTAGATCTCATTTTCAAAATATTTATCATAGTACCAACCTTAATAACTTCTTAACTCAACAAAAGTATGGTGATCTTGGAAAGCTTCTCTTAATGTTTTAAGATCATTACAGATCAGCTAAGAGTAAACAGAGTCCACTGAACGTAACTATAGTAGCAAACAACATCATAATTTAAGATCATCATCAGAGATCAGCGAAGACACGGTATGTTTTGGAGTCGATAGCTATTTGGCGGAAAGCTGATATTGTTGCTCCTGCCGCCAACAAGGAGAAAACCCATATATTCGCCCAATGCCATGACTTCTGTAATGCACTCAGTTCCTTTCCTTTCACCTTAATGTACATATGGTTTGCCAACACAAATGTCAACGGGATCATGCTCAATGCACCTGTCAAATTCATAAAATCCCCCAAAAACGGAAGCAATGCAGCCACAAATGTTGAAAGTCCCAGATAAGTCCCTCGAGCCACCAACCTTACTGTCCAATTGCGTACTGAATATATACTTTCGTTCCTCCATCCGAACTTCGTATCCAAACATTCATACGTGGGGTTTGCAAATATCTACAACCACAGTAAAACCATTAAATCTGTTAAAATGCGTTCTGATCTTATGTTTGTTTAATACAAAGTTAACAACTGGGTTAAGGATTAGCTGGGGTTGCAAATATCTACAGCCACAGCACAACCATTAAGTCTGTTAAAATGCGTTCTGATCTTATGTCTTTTTAATCCAAAGTTAACAGGTTAAGGATGAGCTGAGTACATGTAGTGTTATCACAGTCTGCAGAAAAGCAGCAGCATTTGCCATAATTTTAACCCACGTGGGCCCGTGTACATTGTTGAGAAGATATGTTGAGGTTGATGAACCATATGCCCAGTAGCCCACAAAGGTAAGAATGTAGAATGGTACAATCCCCGCAGTGAATTGTAGATACAGGGCTTTCTGCATGTTCTTTATGTAGGGACGTCTGACTGTAGCCTGCCAAATACGATATTGTAAGTAAAAATGGAAACAATAGCCATCTACTTATTTATTGATTTATAAAACCTTGCTATGCTTTACAGAATAGTCCCCCTGGTTGGAAATGGGGCTAAGCGTGTGCATATTTATAATTTGTTGTGAGTGTCTTAACTATGGGAATTTAAATTGTATGTTCCTAATCACTCAAGAGTGCATTAAGTGGTATTAGAGCAAATTGATCTTGTTAGTAAATCCCCATTAGTGGAAGATAATTCATGTAAAAGAGAAAGTGTCCCAGACTTACATTCCTGCTCAAAAAATTTTACTTTCAACATTCTGGGTTGTGCTGAACTACCTTGCCTCATCAGCATGAGCTTGACTAACCTAGGCTTCTTACTATCAAACTATACCTTTTCACTTAAGGTCTTTCCCATAAAAACACCTTGAGATATTGTTTGTTAGATATGTGATTAACATCAATATAACCAAGTCCTCTAACAATTGGAATAGATCCAACCATGGCCTTCAAGTATCCTACCTCTACTTTAACACTTAGTCAATATTCATCAATAGTTAGCCATCCAAAACAAATTAAGGAACAATAAAAATCAATGGACCAACCATAAAGAGACCACAACACAAAAGTATGGACAACACCCAAGGTAGATGCCTTAGCTTTATTAATATGAAGAATGTTACAAAGATACAAAAAGAGAGTCCAACCAACTATTTGTAGCTCTATTATAGATGTGCGACTAACTCAAGGTGAAACTACCTACTACCTAAAAGACTTGCATATCCCAACCCCTAAAGAATCCATGGATCTACCTCTTGCAATTCCCTTTACTCACTTATAGCAATTTTAGTGTAACTCTAGCATGCCTGAGACACTTGCCAAGTTTTTTACACCCTTCATGTAGACTACCTAATACTCAACCAATGTCCAAGTTGTATGTTGTGATAAAACCTAGACTTAGCACATCATATAAATCCTTGTGCACTCTTATAACCACTCCTTGATTGAACTCTACTTCAATCTCCACTTGATGAATGATTTTCACAATGAAAACATCATCCTTTTATAGTGGAAGGTTCCTTGTTGTTTCCTTCTTCTAAGGTACCTTGCACCTTACTCCATGCCCAAGGGGACCCAACATGCAATCTGCTACATCCATATGCAAATCCTTTGGAATGCTCAATCCCTTGGGTCCACTCCTCCCCAAGGGATCCTAAATTATTGTTCACCCGGTGATCAAAACCGTCCCACTTGAACAATGTTTGATGCACTTCTTACCATTCCTTGTGCTTCACTCCATGTTAAGCATATGTCTATCCAAATTTTGATATGCATCCAACTGAACTAGACACACCTACATGTGGACTAAGGCACTACAACCATAATTCAAGGAACTAACCAACATTCCCATGAACCAAGGAACATCCATCGTCCAAGTGACAATGTGAATTCTATAAGAAACACCAAAGGAAAATCCTCATCTTCTTTCCATATTTAGTGAAATTGCTTTGCCATATTTTCAGCACTTAGGGATGCCTTGCCAACATGCAAACACTTCCTAAGGATTAATCATTAAAACTTGCAACCTCCCATCGCAACCAACCAAATATTTCCAATGACCATCTCAATGGGTGAGTAGTGGTACCCACCGATAGCTCTAAGGAAAGGGCCTCCCCACTTAAAACCATTGTTATCCTTGGAAACGTATTCAATAAATTTGATTTCCTCTAAATCTACTACCCAAACTATCACATCCACCCATAGTGAACTCCTTTAACCACTTCGCAATGCCATTCCCAAAACTACCATGGAACTGCCAACTACTCAAACTACCTTTAAAATAAAGTGAATTTTCCCATTTCTATCGCATGGCTTCCTATATTCCCATATTGTTATCACTTACACTATTGTTATTGCAATAAAATGTTCACTAAGAATGTCA
The DNA here is from genome assembly GCA_032191745.1 of Picea mariana. Lineage (NCBI taxonomy): Eukaryota > Viridiplantae > Streptophyta > Pinopsida > Pinales > Pinaceae > Picea > Picea mariana. The sequence continues at coordinate 206,974 of JASDQU010010150.1, read as the reverse complement.
TATGATTGTCAAGCGTTACTGCTACTATTGCAACTCAACTTTCCAAAGTTATTTTTATTTTCTACTATAACTAGAACAACTCAACTAATGTCTATTAATGCTACTACAACTCAAATATCCAATATTAATACTATTGCAATTAAATTTCCAAACATTGCACTTCTCAAACTTAATATTACTTTAGTACTTTGACCAATCTACCGAAATTCTACACATTTACGTCCCCCATACTTTGAACTAGTTTGATGATAAATAGAAGTATCATGCTCAAACCATGAAAAATTACTTCTTCGTGCCCATACATTCAACTCCATAACTCACAAAATTATATATAACAACCGTAAATTCAACTCCATAACTCAAAAAATTATATATAACAACCGTAAATTACATAACATTATGAGTAATCTCCCCCAAGATTAAATTACCCGACACACATACACCTCCTTGAAATAAGTTTTCCATGCCAATTTAGATTAAAATTCCAAATCAATTATTTAAAAAAAATAATAAAAATATTGAAAAAGTTAGATAGCTTTATATGTCTTAATAATATGGAAAAAGTATTAAAATTTTTAAAAATAAAAAAATTACACTCAAATAAAAACCATTCATTATTGTTATAATGGATCTGGCCATCAAAACCTTAGTTCTAGTGAAGTGGAAGGTGTTATGTTCATCTCATATTTTCATAGTTTCACTTTTAAAGAACATCCAAAAGTGGGAAATAATAATTGAGATGAAATGTATGCATTAAAACGTTTTTTCAAACAAGAATGTGGGAAAGTGCCTTTTTCAAATTAACATAATGTGGAAAAGTATATGAAGACAAAATTTCAAATTTAAATTTAATTTTGAGATTTCTTCTTGATCATAAAGAACGTCCAAGAGTGAAAAATAATAAATTTTTTTCAAACTAGAATGTGGGAAAAGTACTTTTTTCAAATTAACATAATGTAGAAAAGTATATGAAAATAAAGTTTCAAATTTAAATTTAATTTTGAGATCTTTTTAATCATAAAGAACGTCCAAGAATGAAAAATAATAATAACATCTAAGAGTGAAAAATAATATTTAAGATGAATTACATGTATTAAAAAAAATTTCAAGTTAAAACATTTTTTCAAACTAATTTGAATGTGAAAAAAGTACAAGTTATAGAAACAAAGTTCCAAATTTAAATTTAATTTTGAGACCTCTCATTTCTCAGTGAATTCTAGAAGAGATTTCTTTTCATTGTGCCTATAAAGAAAATAATAAAGAGTGAATGAGCTATCCAAAGATATGTTCCTATTAGCTAAATAGGATGTCTTACCCTTCATCCTTTACATCTACTATCGTTGTTGATTTCATGTTTGATAGATTCTCTACTATTTCTATTTTCTTGCATATGTTGAAATAAGAATGGATCTTTACATCTATTATCGTTGTTGCTTTCATGTTTGATAGATTCTCTACTATTTCTATTTTCTTGCATATGTTGAAATAAGAATGGATCTTTATATCTATTATTGTTGTTGCTTTCATGTTTGATAGATTCTCTACTATTTCTATTTTCTTGCATATGTTGAAATAAGAATGAAAAACTATAGAGAGATCATTCTTAAAATCTAATGTGGTTTTTTCTTTTTTATTCAATGAATTTTTTTACTATTTTCCAAGTATATGTTGAGATAAGAATGATTTGATTATCTATACAAATTTTAATAAATTAAAATGATTTTATTATTTATACAAATTTAATTCTTTATATATATGTTGAAATAAGAATAATTTGATTATCTATATAAATTTTAATAAATTAAAATGATTTTATTATTTATACAAATTTTAATTTTTTTAATAAAAAAAAAACACAAATCATAAAGAATGATATATGAACTAATAACAAGTACATAGGCTTTTGTAAAAGGTTTTTTGAAACTGGATTAAACTAAATCAAAAGTAAATATTTTTTAATTTTAAAATATAAAACAAATTTTTATTTAAATAATATTTATTGTAATTTGAAAAATAATATCAATAACATGTGATTAACAGCTTAAGAGAGATCTAATACAATTATTTTCACTAGCATCGGAGGGAGCATGCAACGGCCTATGCATCATTGCAAGAATATTAAAGGGGCAAGACATGCTAACAATTTTGAATAAAAAAGTATCCAAGTACCAACTTTGAATAAAAAAGTATTACATTCCCCTTGCAAGAATACAGAGATTATCAAGAAGCATGCTACTAGTTTTGAATAAAAAATATCCAAAGTCGCCCTTTGAATAAAAAAGTATCCACATTCCCCTTCAAGCTACCAAATAAGCTATGAATACAGAGGTTATAAAGAAGGAAAGAGGTAGTGGTTTTAAAATTTTCAACCAGGGAATAAAGTCATTACATGAATTTAACAATATTTTAATGGTGAGAAAGAATAAGTTATTAAATCGATCTCTAAAAAATTAGATTGTTAAATTACAAATAGTTCCTATGAAATTCTATTAAGAAAAATGTATTGAAATCTAAAAATTAAAATCTAAAAAAATAAAAACTATTTTTTTTTAATTTTTTAATTATATATATATATATATATATATATATATATATAGATTAATATCCAAATAAAATTAACAACCCCAACTTAACAATCCCAATCGACCATAACATTTTTTAATAAATAGATACAAACCAATCTAAATTAAACAATGTTTAAAAAAAAAAAGAATAACACTTAACACCAACCACCATTACATATTCTCTTATAACATAAGAGTGCATACTATTTAGAAAACAAACACTTACTAGATTTTGATATTTTCAAAATCACTAAATACTTGTAAGGAGTGTACAATTAACAATGCTCTATCATGTTTGTTAATTCATATTAAAGGTTTTAAAAATTATTTGAATGTTACAACAATATATTACTTAGCAATAAATAAATGAAAGAAGGATATATGATTTAGAAGGTGTACTTGAATTTATATTTTTATATGTAAATATGTAGTATGAATATATAAATTTTAAAAGTATGAAAAAGAGGAATTTAAAGTTACTTTATCTAGTTTAAAAAAAATAAAAATTTTAATTATTTTTAAAAAGAAAGAAGAAAACTTATTAAAATTTAAGATTTAATAAGTAAAAATTGAATATATTAAAATATTAAAAATATAATTAAACAAAATGATAAAAATGTCAAAAACAATTTTTAAAATATGATTTAAAAAATTATAAAAATAGAAAATATAAAATAAATACATAAATTATTTAATAAAATAGAAAATAATTAGAATTAAAAAATGTAAAATTAAAAATCAAAAATTTTGAAAAGTAAAAAAGAATATGAATGTGTAGGTTTTCAAAGTGAAATTGGTTTCTCATATTATGAGTTGTTGTAAGTAATGACTCAAATTGTAGAATCATCATGCAAGTTAGTTTAAAGTTCTCTTAGCTGCAAGTAATGACACAAATTGTAGAATTATCATGCATGTTAACAAGTTAGAGTGTAGTATCAAAAATCATTATGCATGCATGTCAGAGCTTCAAGTGTATATGTGGGAATATACAAAATTAGATTTGAGTGTATATGTGGGAATATATAAAATTAGACTTGAAATAACTTCATTTCCAATGGTATATGTCCTAAGATATGGGCTGAGGAATGGGATCATAGTTGATTTCATTTCTATGTTTAAGTCTTTCTTGCGTGAATTGTTTTTCCTCTTTCGCTAGGGATTCAACTATACCATTCTAGGTTATGTAAACATGGAAATGGATGACCTCGATGAAATTTTGCTCCACATCTCTAATTTTGAGAAGGGTTCTAGCTATGGTGAGGTGAGTATTATTGATGTTTCATCGAAGACCCTTTATAATCAAATATGAGTCCCCAATTACCAGAAGCTTTGACGATCTACTAATTGGTATGAGGCGTAATCCCATGTAGACTGTTAGAGCCTCACCATGATTGTTGGTGGATTTCCCTAGTCCCCATGAGAAATCCAAAACCTTGCTTCCTCCAAAGTAAAAAACAACTTCCCCCACACTTGTTGCCCCTTTTATCTCTAGTCATCTTTTATCAGACAATATCATCAATAGATAATAGAGGAAACCCTAATATAATGGTTCATACCTTGTGCTCCAACTTCCCATCCAAGGAACAATTTGCAGCTATGCTCAACTAGGGATAAGAAGTTAAGAAGTAATGCCACCCCTTGTAGCATCAATAGAGAAAATTATTTGTTTCCAATGTTAACTAAAGATGATGTTGTGATTATAAATGGAAATGAGCATGACTGGGCAGCATAAGTGCCATAATTGGAGAAATTCAAGTATTGAAAATGGGATGAGGTTGAGTGGTAGTATTAACATAAATTAACATTACAAATAGGAATCACCATCAATTAACCATTTTTCAAAACAAAAAAAAAAGAGAGAGAGATTAAACTCTAATGTTTTTTTTAAATTAATTTCAAAATGGTTTAGCAAAGAGTGAGATCATCCTGATATTTATGTTCAATGAATCTCCATGGGTCATAAGACTCCTTAACACATGCACTTGCAAAAGATGTTTTATATGTATGAGATGTATAATGTATTAACCATGATATTTTCAATATAATAACCATGCTTCTAATCAATAATTATATCCCTGATTATCAAAATAAATTTCTATATACGAGTGCGCCTAGTAATGAACATATAATAGTGTCTCCATTCTTCACATTCATGGTTGGGCTTGGTAACTTCCCATTCACACTTATTACATTATATCAATGGCATAATCTCCTATGCTCATCCCTTTGCCTCTATCCATGTCAATCCCTAACTTATTAAATCATAAACATAAATAATGATTGAATCATTATTCAATAAAGGTATTGAAAGTTGTTATTGTTTTTTAAATCGAGGTATTGAAAAAAAAAATAGATTTAAACCAATTTGATAGCATTCAATAAAGGTATTGAAAAAAAAAACATATTTAAACCAATTTGACAACACACCTTTGGTGGTAATAAGCCAAGTTGAATTTGTTGGAAATCCCCATCCCCTTCTCTTCTTGCAAAGTCTAAAGTCACATGGAGCTTACCCTAATCGATATTGGAATTAGCGGCGCACCACGTATTTGATCCTCGAGCTATGGTTTTACAGATGTTGTAGTGATGTTGCACCGAGAAGGCTAGGTTGGATCCTCCAACTAGGGTTGTCCCACTGTTGTGGTGATGCTGCACCAAGAAGGCGAGGTTGGAGGAAGAACTGGAACTATTTCTAGAGGTTAGCCACGGGTTGTTAATCGATGATTGATTAAAACCAAAATCCCATCTAAACCTCAGTGAAGGAAGTGGACTCTGTATTCTATGCCCCACCATCCAATTAAAAGTGACAAGAAGAAATAGACACTCATAAAAAAATATTTATTTAAAATAATCTTATAAAAAATGATAAAAAGTAATTTACAACAAAAGATGAGGGTTTTAGTATAATCCCATCCCTCCTTTCATTGCTCTTGGATCCAGTGCGCAGCAGTAAAAACGTGGATACGCAACGCACAAGGAAATTGTGTGCAACACAGTGGAAAAATACCACGTGCCACAAGCTTCGTCATTGAACTCTCAGGACTTCTTTAACTCCTCAAATGTTGTTGCTCTCGATTGCTCTCTCTACCTCTCTGCTTCTTCTTTTCAAGATCATTCTGCTAACTAAAAACTCAGACTTAAATAGAATCTGACTGAGACTTCTTACACAAGCTAAGACTGACTCAACATTTAAGACTATCATTAATTCGACTGACTCTTCAACTACTTATCATAACTCGAGAAAGATAAAGATCGGCTCCATTTATAGCTCTCCTGCTTGTCGACTAACTTTGAGTAAACGTGTGAATTTTCACTTACAGACTATCAAACTAACTGACTTTCAATTCGGCTACTAACATATTGACTGACAGACAAATCGGTGGAGACGTAAATATCTCACCGACTTGTAATTATTATTTCCAACACTCCCCCTTAATTACAAGTAGGTGGGATTACAGAAATTTTCATTAAAAGTTTAGTTTACAATTTACTATCATGCATTTGTTACTGCACGAACTCCCAGACTACTGCGAAGATGCTGAAATGCATCTATTGATAAAGATTTTGTGAAAATGAGTGTGACTTGTTCTTTTGACCTACAAAATTCTAAACATATCTCTTTGTCATTTAATAATTCTCTGATAAAGTGATACCTTGTATCAATATGCTTAGTTTTATTGTGAAACACATGATTCTTTGATAACATGATGGTTAAATTGTTGTCACGGAATACCTTTGTTGGTTCCTATTGTTCCTGCAACAAATATTTTAACATTCTTCTCATCCAAACTACTTGACAAGTTGCGCTTGTAGCTACAACATACTCTGCCTCTGCTGAAGAAAGAGTCACTATGGGTTGCTTCCTTGATGCCCATGATACCATACCTATTCCAAAATGAAATGTGTACCCAGAGGAACTTTTCCTTTCATCTATGTTGCCTCCAAAATCACTGTCAGTGTATCCAATGAGTCTGAAATCTTTTGAAGTGGAGTACTTAATGCCAAAATATTTTGTTCCATTCACATATCTCATGATTCTCTTTCCTGCCTTCTGTAGTGTCCCCAAGGCCAAGCCCTTTGTAAATCTGGGTTATGAAATGAATTGTAAATAGGTGTTATAGGCTGGTGAGCCAAGTTTGTATAAGCCGGTGGGCTTATGTGATTGTTAGGCCAGAGATCCTAAGGGTTGTAGGCCAAGGGCCTGATTTTGTACCTATATGTATGCAGCACATTAATAAAATATAAACACCGTCGCGTGCAGGCCGACACGATTAATGAGTGATGGGGGACTAAGAATCCATAGAGAGGGCAAGGGATTAGGGGCTGGAAGGTCAGAAAAGGGGCTAAGTGTTAAGCCTAGGGGGCTTAAGCCTTGGGAATAATATTTTAATATTATTCCAATAGACATGTGAATAATATGTTTTTACCCTAAGTTCTTTTGGAATGACATGTGACTTCAAAAGGGTGGGAGGAGCACACGCTGATGGAGGCATGCAGCTTCACGCGTGACAAGTGTCAACCCCATCCCATGCAAATAAGAGGGTTGAGATGAGCCGTGTTGGGGGTTCTCCTCCATTCTACCCAACCTTCTGAATCGTACATCCAATCTGACCTCTGCAGGAGACCTCGTGCAATTCTGAAACTATGGGGGGAAAAGTCTGTGTTGATTTTGGGGATAGCCTATGTTGATTCTAGAAGGCCGAGACACCCTCTGTCTGAAGAGATTGATCCTATGTGTGGAATCTCTGTCCCCAAACCATAACCGTGAGACCATCATGTCATTGTTGAGCCTGTTGGAAAGCCCGTGTATGTTTTCCCCGTTGGTTGTTGTGGCCATGCAGTGCTGGACTGCATGTGGCTTGTTGGCCAGTTTGTACAACACTCTCTCCAGGTGAGAGAGGTGATTGAAGTTGGAAGAACAGGTTTCTTAGCCTATGATCGATTCTCTCCAGGTGAGAGAGTGCGCAAAGGAGGGAGTGAACTCCTGGAAGGAACCCTGTAGCTTCCACAGATCTCTGAGACTTTCAGTCAAGTCTGTTGCTAAAACCCGAGGCAAGGGAGGTTAGCAACCGAAGGACTGTCTAGGTGACAGAAAAGGTGTATACTCCTAGGGTGGAACTGGCATGTGGGGAAGGAGAGTCTGTGGGCAATGAGCGTGAGTGGTTCCTGGGAGAGAATTCCTTCCTTGTGACTGTGTGTTTTCCCTATAACCTCAGCCTAGCCTAGAATTCCTTGCCTTGGGGGTGGAGCTTAGTCCCAGCTCAGGGGTGACCCACTGCTGAGCTTGATGAGAAGTGTGGTCTAAGGCCAGCAGGTTCGTGGAAGTCCTGCACCTGGTTGGTGGAATTACCACAGTATCAAGATAAGTATCAGCTTATGTTAAATGTTATGTTTTGCATGCTGGTGATGCTCATATTTTACCATGTATTCTGTTGTGCAGATGAATTATTGTTAATGCTAGAGAATATTTGTGTTAGTAGTAATTCTTATGTTACTCTGAGTTAAATGTGTTTCATTTGCTTAAATGCATGTTGTTTAATAATCTGAGAGTGAGTGTTATATTTCCGCGAAGTATGGTAACGGAAAAGTGGTGTTACAATTTGGTATCAGAGCGATTAAGCCTTGGTAACAGAAAAAGTAGCGTTACAATTTGGTATCAGAGCCAAGGTTTTGACACTGAGCCTAGATGGGCCAGTTGAGTGGTCTTTGGACCGAGGGTGAGAGGAGAAATTGTGTCTGGAGGACCAATTTCGGACCTTGGTATGGTCTGGAGTGTCAAGGAGTTACTTGACCGTGCCTATAAGCTCAAGAGGTATCGCAGTGTTGTGAAACAATAGCCGGTGTGGTCTATGGCCACAAGGAGAGAGGACTCCACACCAGAAGTGTTGGAGCCTTAGGATCTCTTCGGGAGGGAAGGTGAACCATCATGATCGTCAAATCAGGAAAACGTGCACAGGGTTTAAAAACCCTTTGGAGTTGCACAGGAGCGTGGGAATCACGATACGTGAACTCCCGAAAACCCAAAAACTCGAGAAGATATACATTGTAGATCTAGGAGGAAGGATCGATCGTTAGATCTGGCGGAGTCACGCTCGAGTTAGTCGCGAAAACCTTTCGGATTTTGCAAAGTCGGGAGATGGGAAGTGAGGAAGGTGAACACCTCTGAAACCCAAAACCTGAAATCCTGAAATGATCTACACCGTAGATCGTAGGAAGGGAGTTGACCATCCAATTTAGCGGAGGAGTAAACCGTAATTTCAAGATTTCGGCAGACGAAAGTTTGAGATGTGGGATGCACGAACTATCGATGCCCGAAACTCCGAAACGTCGAAAAGATTTGCGTCGTAGATCTAAGGAAGGAGTCTAACCATGGGATTTTGCTTGGAATGGACATGGGCGCATGAACGTGTACCATGTTCCAGTGAGTTGAGAAGACACGTGAGAGTGGTGGGACCCGATGACATCACCGAAGGTGACGTGGACCCTCCTGAATGTACCACATACCACTGTGGTGAAGGGAGACAGCTATGTTGTGTGGGCCCGGAGGATAAAGTAAATCGAAATTTCGGAAGTCAGAGGTTGGAAAGGAAAGAAATTCTGGGAACTGAAACCCCAAAACTCGAAGTCTCAAAGTCCCGAAATCTTCAGAGACAGAAGAACCGTAGCAGATTTTAAGGGGCAACAGCTGTGTTGTGGGCCCGAAGAGCAAGGAAACCGAATTTTTGGAATTCGGGGATTGAGGCGACAAATATTAGGATTAGCTGCATCGTGAACTTCCGATTCACGAAATTATGAAAAGATCTGGACCGTTAAACCCAACTCATCGAGGATCGTTGGATCCCGTACAAGAAACCGTGTATCGGATTTCGGGGATTGTAGTGACAAGAAGTTGGGAGTCACTGTGTTATGAACTCCCGGGTACCGAAGACCTGAAACTCGAAAGCGAGTGTGAGAGCCTCGTGGACCAAAATCCCGAAGCCAGAAGTCCCAAAGTCCCGAAATTGCAGAGCCGTCAGAGCTCAGAAAACTTTGTGAAGTTAAAACATTTTGTCACTCACGTTGATTTATGAATATTGTGATTTTGTAAGGGTTAAGGCCTGACAAACTTCGGTTAACTGCACATTGTGTGTGCAAAGTTCAACGAGTGTCAGGACAGTCGAAAAATGACGTTGAGTATGGAATTGGAAGAGGTGCAGATTGCCTCCGAAACAGAGGACGAAAGGGTAGGAAGGAATGTCAACCTGGGAGTCGAAGGAACAAACTCTAATGGGCATGGAAAAGAGATGGATAAGGAAGGACATATGATGAAACTCATTGAAAGATTGCAGAAAGATGCCCAGGCTCGCCAAGCTGATAGCCGAAAACTCATGAAAATCAGGGATCGGCAGGGTGAATTCAACTTAAAAATGTTGAAGAGCCTGGAAAGAATAGAAAAGAAATTGGAAAAAGAGAGTGACACAAGTAGATCAAGAAGTGTCAGAACCGTTGAGAGGAGAAGGAGATCGAGGAGTGGTAGCAGACATTACCGTCTCTTTCCGAAGCATTCTGGCAAGGAAACACAAAGTAGTTCAAGCCCGTCCCCTACTAGAAAACACCGAAAATCTGGAAAGGATGAATTGAAAGGGGAGATGAACAAGATCAAGCCTCCAACGTTTGATGGAGAACATAAGAAGGAGGAATATTCTGAAACGTGGTTGCTTGGAATGAAGAAATATTTCCAACTGCAGAACTACTCCGCTCATGCAGAAGGAAGAATTGCGATGTACCAACTAAAAGGAAAAGCATCCATGTGGTGGGATCAGTTTGTGCAAGTGCAGCGCATCGGAGAGAAAGATATCACTTGGAAGGAGTTTAAGAGGTATTTTGAGAAGAAATACCTGACCAAAAGATATTGTGACAGAAAGATGAAGGAGTTCTTTGAACTCAAGCTAGGCAGCATGACCATTGATGAATACGAACAAAGTTTCTTGGAACTACTGAAGTATGTTCCATTCATCAAAGATGAGGCTGTCAAGATTCAGAGGTATCTGAGTGGACTGCCACCTGCCATTGGTGACAAGATTCAGTATGATGATCCTAAGACTATGGAAGAAACAATAAGAAGGGCTAAATTATTATATTATGAACAGCAAAGAGAAAAGCCTCCTTTTCGGAAGACTTGGGATGACCAGAGGAAGTTTAAGAAGGAACAGAGGCAGAAGGGAAACAAACCTTTCTTTTTCAAAAATAATCCTCAAGGACATCCATCGTTTAGAGAGCCGAGAATGGCTGAAGTGGGAGAACAAAGGCAGAGACAGACGCCCATTCAATGTTGGGGTTGTAAAGGAAACCACAAGTACAGAGATTGTCCCCATAAAAATGGTAAAGCAAGAACTGTTCATACTGTTTAGCAAGATGAAACAATGGAGGATATGGGCAGTAGAATGTCGAGGATCTACGCAGCCCTGGACAACAAGCAGGCAGAATTTCAATTGCACATGATTGAAGTGGAAGGTATGATTAACAACCGACCACTTATTATTTTAATTAATTCAGGGGCTAGCCATAGTTATGTAGATCCTAGGGTGGTGGAAAGTTTGCGTTTAACAAGAAGAAAACATGAAAAGTCTTGGCTAGTGCAGTTAGCCACAGGAACCAAAAGGAAGGTCACTGAATTGGTTAAATCTTGTTCAGTGGACATGAAAGGATTGAGCACTAAGGTTGAATTGAATTTTTTTCCTTTAGGCTCTTACGACTACTTAATTGGGATGGATTGGTTGGACCAGAACCATGCCCTTCTGGACTTTTGTAACAAGAGGTTTACATGCCTAGACGAAGAGGGAAATTAGGTAACAGTCCAAGGAATTCCCAGAGCCGTGGCTGTCAGAGAAATCTCAGCCATGCAGCTGAAGAAGTGCTACAGGAAGGGTTGTTAATTATTTGCAGCTCGTGTGGAAGAAGCATCCAGAGATGTAGTCTCAAAGATTGGAGACCATGAGGTACTCACAGAGTTCAAGGATGTATTTCAGGAGGTACCTAGACTACCTCCGAAGAGGGACATCGATTTTTCTATAAATTTGATGCCTGAAGCAGCTCCATTTTCGAAGGCTCCTTATAGAATGAGTACGCCAGAGCTGAAAGAGTTGCAATTGCAGCTCGAAGAGCTACTAAAGAAGGGGTACATTCACCCCAGTGTGTCACCTTGGGGAGCTCGGGTCCTATTTGTGAAGAAGAAAGATGGGACGTTGAGGCTGTGCATTGATTTCTGGCAGTTGAATAAGGTAACTGTCAAGAACAAGTATCCTCTGCCAAGGATTGATGATCTCTTCGATCAGTTGAAGGGTGCGAGAATATTCTCAAAAATAGATCTCAGATCCGGATATCACCAAGTTAGAATAAATGATGAGGACATCAGCAAGACCGCCTTTAGAACAAGGTATGGTCATTATGAGTTCACGGTGGTGCCATTTGGATTGTCAAACGCACCTGTTGTTTTCATGTGCTTAATGAATGCTGTATCCAGGGACTATTTGGACAAGTTTGTCATAGTCTTCTTGGATGACATCTTGGTGTATTCCAAGTTAGAGGAAGAGCATGATCAACACCTGAGAATGGTGCTACAAGTGTTGAGAGAACACCAATTGTACGCCAAGCTCAGCAAATGTTCATTTTATCAAAGGCAGATCCATTACTTGGGATATATTATATCAGAAGAAGGGATTGTTGTGGATCCTGAAAAGGTTGAGGCCATCCGAGAATGGTCAGCACCAAGGAATGTGGCGGAAGTTATATCTTTTATGGGTCTGGCAGGCTACTACAGAAAGTTTATAGTCAGATTCTCAAAGATAGCTCACCCTATCACTTCCTTGCAAAGGAAGGAGAAGAAGTTTCAGTGGATTGAAGAGTGTGAGAGCAGTTTACAGCGATTGAAGCAACTGTTAACCAGCGCTCCAATCCTGAAGATTGCGGATCCAAATATGGATTTCATGGTGTCCACAGATGTGTGTAAGGAGGGACTGGGAGGAGTTCTTAGCCAAGAGGGATTTGCAATCTGTTATGAATCCTGAAAGCTGAAAGAACATGAAAATAATTATGCCACTCACGATTTAGAGCTGGCAGCAATTGTCCACGCATTGAGGAAATGGAGACATTACCTCATGGGAAGGAGATTCAAATTGAGAACAGACCACAACGGTCTGAAGTATTTATTTGATCAGCCGACTTTAAACGCCAGGAAAACCAGATGGCTGGAGTTTCTGTGTGAATATGACTTTGATATCAAGCATATCAAAGGGAAAGAAAATAAGGTGGTTGATGCACTCAGCAAAAAAGTGCACGAATTACATGCTACAGCCATTAGCATGTATAGGACTGAGATTAAGGATAGAATTTTAGAAGCTACAAATGTTGATTTGCAGTACAGAGCTCTGGTAGCAAAGCTACAGCAGCGTGAGAGACCACAAACCCAGGGAAGTTACACCTTGGGAACTGATGGATTACTTTTGTATAAAAACAAAGTGTATGTACCCAATGTCTAAGAATTGAAGCTGGCAATTCTAAAAGAAACGCATAACGTGGCTTATGCTGGACATCCTGGATATCAAAAAACTATGGCAGTAGTCAAAAGCCATTACTTTTGGTTGGGTTTGAAGAAAGAAATCGTTGAATACATCGCTAGATGTATGGAGTGCCAGAAAGTTAAGGCTGAGCATAGGCACCTAGCAGGGTTGCTGCAGCCTTTCCCATTCTTGAGTGGAAATGGGAAGTGGTGACAATGAATTTTATCATAGGATTGCCCAGAACAAGCAAGCAGCATGATTCAATCATAGTGGTGGTGGACAAGCTTACAAAATCTTCCCATTTTATTCCACTGAAAACCACTCACAGGGAAACAGATGTTGTTGATATCTTCTTAAAATAAGTGGCACGCTTGCACGGAATTCCTAAGACAATTGTGTCTGATAGGGACCCGAAATTCACCTCGAATTTCTGGAAAGGATTGTTTAAGGGATTCAGGACGAATCTGAACTTTAGTACAGCGTATCATCCTGAGTCTGATGGTCAAACAGAAAGGGTGAATAGAGTAATAGAAGACATACTGAGAATGTATGTGATGGATAAACCATCAAGGTGGGAAGACTACCTGCATTTGGTAGAATTCGCCTACAATAATGGGTATCATACATCATTGAAAATGAGCCCATTCGAAGCACTTTATGGAAGAAAGTGCAACACTCCAGTGAGTTGGGATAATCTAGCTGACAGAGCAGTAGTTGGGCCTGAGCTGCTCAAAGAGTTGGAAGACCAAATGATAAGAATTAAAAAGAATCTAAAAGATACCCAGGACAGGCAGAAAAGTTACGCTGATAGTAATAGAAACCACAGAGAATTCAAAGTGGGTGACCATGTTTTCCTGAAAGTGAAAATTAACATGAGTTCCCTGAAGTTGGGAAGTTGTGCCAAGTTGGCAGCAAGATTTTGTGGGTCGTTTGAAATCCTGGAAAGGATTGGGCCAGTTGCATACATGCTTGCATTACCTACATCTATGACTGTACATAATGTGTTTCATGTTTCACTGCTTAAGAAATATATACCTGATGCTAATCATGCTATTGACTGGAATGTGGTTCAGGTGGAACCAGAAGGTGTCCTGCAAGTGCATCCTGTGCGCATATTGGACAGGAAAAGAAAACAGCTTTGGAATCGAGCCATAGAGCTTGTAAAGGTCTAGTGGACCTGGTACAGTCCTGAGGACGCGACATGGGAGCATGAAGATGTTATGCGGGCAGAGTACCCACATCTTTTTGAAAATTTTGAAAAGCTTGCAGAGACAGTGTAAGGTTGCACTAAGGACAGTGCAGAAATAAGGGGAGGGGGATTGTAGTGTCCCCAAGGCCAATCCCTTTGTAAATTTGGGTTATGAAATGAATTGTAAATAGGTGTTATAGGTTGGTGAGCGAAGTTTGTATAAGCCGGTGGGCTTATGTGATTGTTAGGACAGAGAGCCTAAGGGTTGTAGGCCAAGGGCCTGATTTTGTACCTGTATGTATGCAACACATTAATAAAATATAAGCACCTCCACGTGCAGGCCGACATGATGAATGAGTGATGGCGGACTAAGCATCCATAGAGAGGGCAAGGGATTAGGGGTTGGAAGGTGGGAAAAGGGGCTAAGTGTTAATCCTAGGGGGCTTAAGCCTTGGGAATAATATTTTAATATTACTCCAACAGACATGTGAATAATATGTTTTTACCCTAATTTCTTTTGAAATGACATGTGACTTCAAAAGGGTAGGAGGAGCGCACACTGATGGAGGCATGCAACTTCACGGGTGACAAGTGTCAACCCAAGCCCAAGCAAATAAGAGGGCTGAGATGAGCCGTGTTGGGGGTTCTCCTCCATTCTACCCAACCTTCTGAACCATACATCCGATCCGACCTCTACAAGAGACCTCATGCAATTCTGAAACCGTGGGGGGGAAAGTCTGTGTTGATTTCGGGGATAGCTTGTGTTGATTCTGAAAGGCCGAGACACCCTCTGTCTGAAGAGATTGAGCCTATGTGTGGAATCTCTGTCCCCAATCCATAACCGTGAGACCATCCTGTCATTGCTGAGCCTGTTGGAAAGTCCGTGTCTATTTTCCCCGTTGGTTGTTATGGCCACGCAGTGCTGGACTGTGTGTGGCTTGTTGGCCAGTTTGTTCAACACTCTCTCGAGGTGAGAGAGGTGATTGAAGTTGGAAGAACAGGTTGCTTGGCCTATGAGTGATTCTCTCCAGGTGAGAGAGTGCGCAGAGGAGGGAAAGAACTCCTTGAAGGAACCATGTAGTTGCCACAGAGCTCTGAGACTTCTGGTCTAGTCTGTTGCTGAAACCCAAGGCAAGGTAGGTTATCAACCGAAGGACTGTCTAGGTGACAGAGAAGGTGTATACTCTTGGGGTGGAACAAGCATGTGGGGAAGGAGAGTTTGTGGGCAGTGAGCGTGAGTGGTTCCTGGGAGAGAATTCCTTCCTTGTGACTGTGTGTTTTCCCTGTAACCTCAGCCTAGCCTAGGATTCCTTGCCTTGGGGGTGGAGCTTAGTCCCAGCTCGGGGGTGACCCACTGTTGAGCTTGATGAGCAGTGTGGTCTAAGGCTAGGAGGTTTGTGGAAGGCCTACACCTGGTTGGTGGAATTACCACAGTATCAAGATAAGTATCAGCTTATGTTAAATGTTATGTTTTACATGCCAATGATGCTCATATTTTACCATGTATTATATTGTGCAGATGAATTATTGTTAATGCTAGAGAATATTTGTGTTAGTAGTAATTCTTATGTTACTCTGAGTTAAATGTGTTTCATTTGCTTAAATGCATGTTGTTTAATAATCCAAGAGTGAGTGTTATATTTCCGAGAAGTATGGTAACGGAAAAGTGGTGTTACAATTTGGTATCAGAGCGATTAAGCCTTGGTAATAGAAAAATTAGCGTTACACCTTCCAATGTGATTCTTTTGGAGTTTTCATGAACCTTGAAATTAGACTTACTCCATACATAATATTAGGTCTTGTTGTTGTGAGATACATAAGACTACCTACCAGTATTTTAAACAGTGTGGGATCCACCTTGGACCCTTTATCTTCCTTTCTTAACTTCAATCTTGTTATGACATGTGTTGGTGCTGCTTTGGAATTTATCATATTGAATCTTTTTAATATTTCATGCGCATACTTAGACTGTGAGATAAATATTCCAGTTTTGGACTGGTGAACTTCAATTCATAAAAAATATCTCATAAGCCCTAAATCAGTCATTTCAAATCAATCCTTCATGACTGACTTGAATTCTTCTATGCCAAAGTCACCTGTTGTTCTTACTGGAGTACTATGCGTGGTGATTTGCATTGCAGTGCCATATGTGGATGGGACTGCGCACTAACATGTGCATGGTTTTTGAACCATTTCATCTTCTGTGTCATCATTCTCCATTCCATCAATAATTTTTATTGTCTTTTCTATGGTTCCATCCCATGCTTCATTCTCCATGAATTGAACATCGTGGTTGATTATGAATTTTCTTGCGACAGGGTCATACAGCTTGTATCCTTTTGTTTCTTCAGAATACCCAACAAATATACATTTTTGTCCTTTGTTGTCCAACTTCCTTCTGAGTTCATCTGGTACATGTGTGTATGCAACGCAACCAAAAAAATTTAAGTGCGCCACATTATGCCTTGAACCTATCCAGGTTTCCTAAGGAACTCTATTATTTACACTCTTTGTTGGAAATATGTTCAAGATGTATATTGCAGTTTCCACTGCCTCAACCCAATACTCATTTGAAAAATGTTTGGTTGTCAACATACTGCGCACCATTTCCATGATGGTTATGTTATTTCTTTCTGCGACACCATTTTGTTGTGGTGTGTATCGCGCAGTAAATTTCCTATAGTGCCATGAACTTTACAAAAGTTTTGAATTTCTCTTGAAATGTATTCTCCTCCTCTGTCAGTTCTTAGATGTTTGATGTAATAACCACTCTTCTTCTCCACAAGTGATTTAAACTGTTGAAAACAACCCAATGCGTTAGATTTATGCTTTAGGAAATAAATCCATGTCTTTCTTGAGAAATCATCAATAAACGTTAGAAAATATATATTGCCTCCTATAGATGTTGTTTGCATTGGTCGACAAATGTCCGAATGTACTATTTTCAGTAGATCTTTTTCTCTGTAAGACTTGCCAACTAGAAATGATTCTCTGTGTTCCTTTCCAAATATGTAGCCTTCACATATCCTTTCTAGTTTTTCAATTAATGGAAAACCTTTTACCATATTCTTTATGTGTAGCAACTTTAGACCTCCAAAGTTAAAATGTCCAAATATGAAATGCCATAACCAGGAATCATCATCTATTTCATATTGGAATGTTGCCTTCATCTCTGCGCCATTTTCTCCTTTCTTGGTATTGCGCACACTATTTTCTTCATTAGTATTGTGTGCACTTTCTAATGTAAATGCAGTGTCTATCTACGTACTTTTTCCTTTATCAACAAATAGCATTGTATTTTTCTTCTTGGCTGGCTTCAATGTCAATGGAAACATCATGTTACTTGTCATCTGGATTTTTGCAATAAGTTGATTGCTTGGGAATTTATCCATAATCAAACAATGATTATCTTCCATGTAAATTCTGTATCATTTTTGTAACAGTTGTCCTGTACTCATCAAATTATGCTTTAGACCAGAAACATACTATACATCATACATAACATTTTGTTCTCCTTCATTAGTTAAAATATTTATACTTCCTTTTTCTAAGACAATGACTTGGATATTTGTTCCAAGTGTAACCTTGGTTTGGACTGACTCATCTAAACTAGAAAACAATTTTATGTTTCATGCCATGTGGTTACTGCAGCCTGAATCTAAATACCATATGCCATATGGACTTGCTTGAGCAACATTGCATTCAACTGGTAAGACTATAGTAAGCATTTCTACAGTGCATGCCATAAACATAGGGCGAATTTGGTTATTTGTGTTGTTTGACTGAACTTGATTGTGCTTGTTCTGATTATACTTTCTCTTCCTGCACTCATATGCATAATGTCCATACTTTTTACAGTAATGGCATTGAATTTTTGATTTGTCAGTTCTTTGACCACTTGGCTGACTAGTACTTGGGTTTTGACCTCTTCCACCAGTATTTACAAAATTTCTACTACATCCATCTCTCACAGAACTTCTTCCTCTTCTTCTAGAGTTATCTTTCCCCCTTCCTCTTCCACTGCTTATAGATGATTGCATGGAAAATGAATTCTATAATGACACACTTGACCTATTCAATTTGTGTTCATGATTAATGAGGAAATCTTGCAGTTCATCTAGACTAAATTGACTTAAGTCCTTGCTCTCTTCTAGAGTCACAAAAAGGGTATCAAATTTAGGAGGAAGACACCTAAGTATCTTCTCAACAACTTTTATGTCTTCTATGGTTTCACCGTGAGTCTTAATATGATTTATCAGGCCAATGAAATGGGTATAAAAGGAATCTACTATATCTAAATCTTTCATTGACAGAGTTTCAAAATATCTTCTAAGAATCTGTAGTTTTGCAATCTTTACTTTGTCCATACCTTGATAAGAGGTTTGTAATATGTCTCGTGTTTCCTTAGCATGCTTTGTTGATGCAACTCTTTGAAGTATGCTCTCATGCATGGCTTGATGTATGTAAAGCAATGTCTTTCCATCCTTCTTTCTTTGATCTTTTAAGACATCCTTCTCAACTTGTGTGAGGGCATTTTATGATGCATGATTCACTGGTTCCACATAGCCATTCTCGACTACTTCCCATACATCTTGACCTCAAAACAGTGCTTTCATGGTCAAGGACCACATCTTATAATTGTTTCCTATAAAAGTGGGAGGCTACATATTTGAGGTAGAAGCCATTTTCAACAGAGTTTCTGCTCTTGAACTTGTTCTGATAGAACCTGTTTTTGATCAACTTTGTTTTTTATCAACTAGCTCTGATACCAGATCTTGGATCCAGTGCGCGGCGGTAAAAACTTGGATCTGCAATGCGCATGAAAATTGTGTGCAGTGCAGTGACAAAATATTGCGCATCACAAGCTTTGTCACTGAACTCTCAGGATTTGTCGCGCAGTTCACAGACTACACGAAATTATGTGTGTTGTAATATAAAACGCTTTAAGAACAATTTATAAATGCGGAATAACAAACTACTATGCTTAGCATATAAACTCAGAAATAATCATGCAAGTTGACAACACAAAATATTTGATATTAATGAACTTTGGCGCACTACGAGCAGTTACATAATACAATAAAAAAATGAGTTTCGGCTCTATGACTTATTTTGTCAACTTCACAGACAGGGAGCTTGTGCTCAGACTTCTTTAACTCCTTAGTTGTTGTTGCTCTCGACTGTTGTCTCTACCTCTCTACTTCTTCTTTGCATGATCATTCTGCTAACTAAAGACTCTTAAATAGACTTTGACTGAGACTTCTTACAGAAACTAAGACTGACTCGACATTTAAGACTACCATTAATTCGACTGATTATTCAACTACTTATCGTAACTCGAGAAAGATAAAGATCAACTCCATTTATAACTCTCTTGCTTCCCAACTGACTTTGAGTAAATATGTGACTTTGCACTTACAAACTATAAGACTAACTGAATTACAAACTGAATGACAATTAGGCTACTGACGACAAATTGAATAAGAGACAAATGTGTGGAGACTTAAAGATCTCATTACTATTTCCAACAATTACAAAGACCAAGAATATTTTGGAAGTATTAAATCTAAACCTTCCACATATTATTTCTTAATTAAATCACCAACGCCTATCCGCTTAAAAATTGTTATGATCGGCCTCTATGTTTATACCGTAATTTGTTTGACACGTGTCGCAGCGCTATCTACCGTCACGGTATACCCATTACAGTGTTCTTGCCGACCAGCAGGGGATGCATACACTTGTGCTTCGATTTCCCAATCTTGCTCTTTCAAAAAGCTCACTGAGAGCACGCCTTTTTCTGTCTCTCGACGTGATGTGGAGCCCACGCACCATTGCTGATCCCTTCTTCTGGTCTTCCGCCTCAGGGGCTGCTGCCTCGTTCCTCAACTAAAATTTACGACAAAAACCACTGCAGAAAATATTTTGAGGAAAGAGATCAATACCGTTAGCTCGCCAACGCAGAAATGGTGAGTGGCCATTACCGGTAGCAGGAAAGACATTGCAGAGATGAGAAGGTTTGATTATAAGTATGTAAAGCCAAGCCTTACGGTATACTATGCTTGACTTGTACAGCTAGAAATGATGAAATAATTATGCTTAAAGGCTTATACTTATGGATAATGGGTACATTTAATATGTTTTTAGTGTTTAATCAATTTTGTATGGACAAGATTAAATATTGCTGGAATATTCTTAGTCGTCTCAATAAATCAATGGTTATGATTTCAACCACTAACTTCCTCACTATTATAAAGACATCTGTTTACATGTTTATTTTTTTACTTTTACTTAATCATATTTAAAATTTACTATGATGGCTTGTTGATTGCCACCTCTAAGTGATTAACGCTTCATTTTCTAAAGAGCCCAAGTTCACCAGCCACTATTTTTACTACAACTATTATTTACTGGGCCGGATTTTCCTGCCTAGAGCTCTTACAGCATCGGTTATTTAATGCCCAAGGTTGTGCGGTTATTTAATGCCCAGGGCTGGTTATTTCAGCGTTCACCAGCCACGAGTGACTTGTGGCTGTGCTAGTTTATAGCATTTTTATTGGAAATTTGGTAGAAATTGGGTATAATTTGTATAACATTTTTGGGTTTTAGGGTTTTGAATCTATTTATATATTAAAAAT